>MNCI01004635.1:380417-441707 GCA_015680685.1 Gnetum montanum
TGCACGAAGTCCAAGATGTGTACGGTTGATCAAGGAATCGGTTGCTCGTCGCACTTAGGCTAGATTAGATTTTCTTACCCTTTCCCTCATAGCTTAGCTTAGTTAATATTATTTTCCACTACCATCAGGAGTAGCGTTAGAATTAGAACACATCATACACCTCATCTAGACTAAACCATACGTGACATATGCAAAACTAGTCTACGTGGGAAGACAGCGAACTGCGACCTAAGGCTAACTATTTAGGTGCTACAACTAGTCCATCTGCGGAGTTCGACTGGATCGCGCATGCGAGGCTCTTTTCGTATGGTTGAGTGTAGGGGTACCTCGCCACTCATCACTAAGGTATCTACCAAATGGTACCATAAAATATGGCAGGTGTGCACACTTATATTGGCAACAATTAGATTAACATTGACACACATGCGCTAATGCATCTTGATGAGATGCATCAATGGGCATGTGTTGACGTAGTTGCCTTATTTGATGTTTCATCAACTATCCATGAATTTGAAGTTTTAACAATTTAGATTAAAGAAGAAATTATATTTTGTAAAAGATCTCTTCGTGAAACATCAAAGTATTCTATTTACTTGGTTCTTTTAATTACTATATATTATAGTTAAATGAAATAATTGAATTCTGATTTATATTATCCCTTTTTAAAACTAAAAAAGGACCTCAAAGATTGCATAATGCTTATTCTTAAGGTATTCTTTGTTTTTATTTTTCTTTTTGAATTTCTATCTAATGATCCAAGGTGTAATCTAGGCCATTAAGAAGAAAGCATGTATAGTAAAATATTTTTTTCTTTTAATTAAATGAAAGTAACTAAACAGAAACAGAGGGATTTAAATCCTCAATACAAGATTATCTGTACAATGGATTAGAAAACTACCATTTTAGTCCTCTCAACCATCTCTCCTAGATGGAAGAAGTTTTGATTTATCTACTACATGGAAAAAAGTTATTTTAAAAAATATATAAAATATAATCTTTATCCTCACTCGTGTGTTATCATTGAGTCTATCTTTTTTTTTTCATGTTTACTTTCAAGCTTCTCTTTTTATTATAACAATCTTTTAAACAAAGAATCACTGTAGAAGTTCATATCCAAATCTAAGTGAGTATAGTTTAGGGGTAAAACTAATATTTACTCAAATAGTAAATTACTCTTTGACTTTTTTTTATCTTTTTAAGCATATTAAAGTTATATTTCTAGGTAGGACCCTCTCTATAAAAAAGTAGAATCCTCATAGACTTAAAAAAAAACCAAAGATAATGCTTTTAAAGAAGATTTCATTTCTCTTTCTAATGTACTAAGAAGCTCTATGGCAATCCAAACATATTAGTTCTTAGTAACTATATCTTCAACTTGTTTGATTATTCTATCTTTCAAGTTAAAGTAAAAAAGTGTGAAATAATAACTTTAATTTACTTCAATTATTAACTATGCTTTGTCCTTGATGGACTTTTGTTTCCTAAAGAGCATAATAATCTATAACTAGAGAACGAAGTGACAAGAAGAAACAAAAGCCAAATAATATTTCTTTGTAAGGATCATCTAAAAATTTCTTATGCTTTTATTTGTATGAAAATGAAATGGCTTTAAAAGACTAACATAGGTGTTATGGATAAAAAAAAAGTTAAATAAGTTTTGTATGGGTACTCCAAACCTAAATCGTCCATAAAATAGTTGAATAAACTGAAAAATTCATGTTTGGTTTTGAATTAGAGACATTTGAAAGATGTTGAATATAACTCCTAGCCTTCCAAGCTAAAAGTGCATGTTTACCCGCTTCTTATTCATAAGAAATCATTATTGAATCATATTAACTTTTTAAACAAAGAGTAGTCTTCTTTTTTCAAACAAAAAAAAACAAAGATGCTTTTAGCAAAAAATAAAAACTTATGATTGGATAAGGGCAAGGCCTAATCTATTTTTAATTGTAAAGGATAGAATTTTCATAATTCAATACAATGATGAAAACCTAAAAAAGGAATGAAAAATGTTAGACCTTTCCATTTGTATCATTTTTATTTTTATTTTTGATTTTTGTTACTGAGGGTGTTTTTAAAGCACCTTAATAACCTAGTAAAAGTATTAAACCAAAATCATAATTATGAAGATATTTTTTAAAATTAAGTGATCATTATTTCATATTAAAAGGAATGGTTAAAAAAGAACCATATGGAATTTGAACTCCAAAGATAGTAGATGCAACGGGTTTTATAAAGGGATCATTTAACATAAACATGTTCATGAGAGGCCCTTGTGCATTATGCAAGCAAAGACATTGTTATATTGCCTCAATAATAAAAATTATTTTTATTTATTATTAACTAGCTTAGATATATATATATATATATATATCAATTGGTTAAGATGATTTTTAAAAAAATGATGTTAACCAAGCCCAACTACTGGATGAGGTAACAAGATAACTAAAAATGGAATCACTCATCCCTCCTCTATTTCTCTACCACTTACCCAATTAGCACATGATGAGAATTACCATTATCAAAGGCATATTCGATGTAGAAGTCAAAATCAACAATAATGTACGATGGTAATGTAGGTGGCTATTTACCTTGAGGATACATAATACTGTGAATCGTGCCAAGTGCACTATTCACCAAACTTGCTTTAGGCCAAAGGTTAACTATGAGCATACTCTTGCACCTTCACATATAAGCAAAGATTGCTCTATATCATCTCTATCATCACCTAAGATTCTAAATCCACAGGGATCTCTATTTGCTACACACAATGCAACATCTTCTTATTGTGTGATTGGACTTTATCCTTTGTATCATATAAGTGCATTGATTCTTCAAAATTGTCTAATCCACTCGAAGTGGATAGAAGATTTATTTGAGTAGCCAAGAAATTATAATCTTCATCATGGCTTTTTCTTTCTTTTATATGCATCAATACTTCCTTGAATCTTTTTTGTTGAGGATCATTTCTAGACTGATAAAAAATTGCATCTAAAACAACAAATGTATCAAATTATTCCCAAACCCCTATAATATCTAGATTTTTGGATGCATAAGGCACAACATCAAGCATAGGAGGAAGCTGACCCAAATCACTTATCAATATAATTGATCGTCCTCCAAAAACTTCATTGTGATGTTCTAGAAAAATTTCTTTTAGTTGTCTATCAATGCTTTGTAATAATCTTTCTCCCACAAAACTCATTTCATCAATTATTATATATCTTACCTGTGATAGTCGATGTTGTATACTTATCTTTGCAAATGAAGAGAGTTCTTTGTAGGAAACTATTCCAATGTTCAAATTGGAATGAATGGTTGTTGCGTTAATGTTAAATGGTGTAGCTCCTGTGGATGCCATTACAAGTAAAGCATTATGTTTTTCATTGTTGTATTTCATGAAAGCATTACAAAGTGCCCATATGAGAAATGACTTTCTCGTACTAGCTATTCCCTGGATAATCATTCTTAAAGGGGAAACAACTTCATCTGTTGTTGACTGTGCAAACATTATGTGGCCTACAATTTTATTGTAGCACTTCTTTTGCTTTGCACTCGACTTATTAGAATCATAGGCATTGTAGTCACGATCAATACCAATCATGGATCGAGATGATTTATTGCTGGCAATAAAACTTGTAGCAAATTTTGCAACATCCTCTCCTGGATACTGTAACGTCCAGTTATGCATTCTATCAACATCTCGTAGCCCAAGCATCTCCACTTCTGTTCTTTGAAATTGACCTGTTGATAAGAGATGATGGTTTAGGATTTCAAAATCATATTCCTCATGATCTTACACTTGGGGAGTTACAGCTACAAATTGTCTTTCTTTTCATTATGTTTCTTTTCATTAATGCACCTATTGCATGTGGGTCCTCTACTTCTGGTTGAATCCAATAATATGCCAAGAAACATTTCATTGTATACATTGCAGGAATGTGGATTTGCAAAACTTCTAATTGTAGTATTAACATTATGTATTGTTTGAGCAATTTCTGCACTTGCCTTTTGCACTTTTGGGAAAGACTGAATAGGTTTTGAAGAAGACATTTCCATTGTTGGTGCACTGGCAACATCTGTAGCTTCATTTATTCGATGAAATGAGTTTTCCTCTTGTTGACGTTGCCTCTTTCAGTGCTCACTCTCACTATAATGTGGTTGTTCTTGATCTTATTGCAATTGTTGTTATTCTTCGTGTGTGATTTTTGGAATAGATGTTGCTTAATTAACAGGCACAAATGCATTTATAATGTCATGCAAAAAATGTTTCAAAATTTAAACTAAAAATTAAATTAAAATATGTACCAACTTGAGTATGGGCAAACACCAACCTGCATTTCTTCTTGATTATTTACATTATTAGTATTAATAATGTGGATCATTGCATTGGATGAATTTCCAAGTGATAAGAGGGGATTTGAAGTTGACACAGCCTAAAAATATATATGCAATATAAGTATGTAAATAAAATGAGAAGATTTCCCTATGATAAATATTTGTTTTGAAATATTAAAAAATACATAAATTATATACTCTTGAATTTCATAGAATTAGTTGTCCTTCTCATTCACATCATTTTGCTTCTCGTTTTAGAAATCGTCTTATCTCCTTTGCAATCATTGATTTTGGATTTTTAGTTTCTATAATCCGTGGTCATCCTCTACCTCAGCCATGCCCACGTGCACGCCCACTACGACGACCTCCATAAATCACATTACTTGTTGCAGTAGATGGTTGTTGTTGCTGATCTTGAAGAGAATGTTCTTTGCCTTCTCTATTGGGACTAATAACAGTAGGATCCATGTTTCTGAAAATGCACGAATTCCAATATTGCACCTCTTAATCTTGTAAAACAATGCTTAAGTTCAATATCCATAACCATCATCACCTTAATCGTTGCCATGATCGTAATTGTTATCGTTTTTATTAATAATAAATATTTATTATTACCCACCATTTATAATAAAAAATATTCATTATTATTGTAATCGTAACTATCACTGTTTATAATAATAATAACTATTCAATATTACCCACCATTTATAATAATAAATATTCATTATTACCTACGTCGCGGTCTGCATGTGAGGGAATACAAAGAGACGAATGGGAGCCCAAGGGTCAGGGGGTGTTAATCAAATAGAGATTCGACTCCCCTACAGTGACTCTTTGGCTTCTTTGCACGTGAGAGAATACGAAGAGACAAATGGGGAGCCTAGGGTCGGGGCATCAACTGAATAAAGATTCGGCTCCCTTGCAATGACTTTTTGGCTCCCCTGCATGTGGTGCGTGCACGTGAGGGAATATGAAGAGACGAATGGAGAGCCCAAGGGTTAGGGGGTGTCAATCAAACTCCCTTATAGTGACTCTTTGGCTTCTTGACTTTTCAAATTTAGCTCCCTGTAGTGACTTTTTGGCTCCCCCTGCACATGGCATGGCGCGTGACATGGAGGGTGATAAAATACACTCCCCCCTCCCTTCATCGCGTGAGACATGTTGGCCTCTTGACCAAAAGAAAACAAAATAATAATAAGGTATTAATTTAACAATAAGACTTTGATTAACAATATTAAATTATAAAATTCTAATTTAAGTATATATCTTCAAATACATGCATATTACAATTATTTCAAGTTTCTAACACTTTCCCTGTTGTTAATAAAAAGTGGCATTGTCCCCGGACAATTGAAAAAGATCAAAGATCACCGATCGTAAGTCTTTTCAAGCGGAGCCACCTTGAATGAGGTTAACAAATTCAAAATAAAAGAAAATTTCACGGTGAGAGCATAGTATGTTTATATTTATTAATATTCACACAAACGATAATGACGGCACGATCCGGATAGAGAGCATGCGGAGGTGACATATAAAGACCACAGTTCAAAGCAAGGCAAAGAAAATGTAAAATGTTAAATGAAGAAAATGGTGATAGCTTGTTCACCAGCCGTTACCTAAGGTGCAACTATAAAAAGGCGTATCTGCAACTAACCATTAACCAACCACATGGCAGACCAGTCCAATCCAATCCAAACCAAACCACTCCACTCAACTCCACTGCACTGGATGAGGCATGAAATGAATTTCTCTCCAGACGTCAATGGCAGTGCCATTTCCTTTCCCAAATCAAATTCCTCAACTATCCATGATGAGACGGGCTCACACATAGATTACATTTGGTAACTACATATTCAGATGCTAGATTGTTAAGCACAATTGCCTGGGTCTGCACCTGCAACTGCGTAACGAACAACATATATATAAATATATATATATATATATATAGCTAGCTTCAATCAAGGGTATTACATTACATTCTATTCCCGTCGCTGCTACGTCGTTTGTAGCGAGGGCAGCGTTAGTGCACAGCTGCCAAATCTGGGCTTGCGCCTAAACACCTGTCTTCTGTGGACCATGTTGCTGCAACCTCTTAAATACCTGATCTATTCCCGGAAAGCCACCTTGGCCGATGAGTCTAAACGCAAAGCAGTAATTATTACTTTCCTCTCGCTTTTCCGGTTGTTGCCCCGCTGCTGCGTGGGCATTTTTTTAAAAAACAGAAAAAGTTTAGCAAGCACTGCTTCATTCTCTCTCACCTGGTGCCAGCTTCAACCATACTGTTCTTTACTGCTGTCTTTCCCTCTTCGGATATTCCTGGTTCTGGTTCTGCTACGTTTCACCCGCTCCAGTCTGCTGGTTTCACAAAAATACGTATACCAGATGCAAGTTCAAGCTGGAGCTGCTGCCGCTGCATTTTTTCGGCCATCGCTTGCGTTTCATCTGATTCGGATGCGCCGTTGAGATTCTCACGTTTTTCCGACAGATGCGTTTTTACTTTCTTAGTGGCCCGGTAAGATGTTATTTGGGAACCTGCTTCTCTAAATGTGTATCTCTTGTGTTTCGGCGGCGGCTATTCCGGTGGAGCTGAATTTGGCCCCCCTTTGTTGGAGATCTGCTCATTTTCCAGCGAGATCGCATCGTTAAGCTCTCATAAGTTGCTATCAGGTTGTTATGGAGCAGCTTTTGCGATGCTTTCAACTCTCATCTTGCCTTTTTCGTCTTCCCAGGGTTTAATGAGGCGCTACACTGGTTTCTCTTGCGTTTCTATGTAGAGTTGATGTTTTTAAGATAAGAGTTGGCTTGTGGCGTTGAGTGCGTTTTCGCAGTCTATGTACGTTTCTAGAGAGCATAGAAATACATAGAGATACACGCACATATATAAATATATATATGTACAAGAAGAAATGAGGAGTTTCAAATCCTGGCGCTCCAGGTCCAGCTGCTGTGGCATCTCTTGGGACTATGTAAGTCAGCTATTCAGCATTAACATGTTCAATGTCGTTGCTTTTGTTTATTCCGCAATCTCTTTTGCCCAAGCCTTCTATTCCAAGATTCCTCCTACCTATTCCTTTGCAAGTAATTTATTTTTTTTAATTAAAAATGAAGATATTACGGTCATTGGTTTGCTCTCAATTTTATTGTCTTTTTCATTACTCTTTCCATTAACGCCGCATAGTTCGATTCAAGATTGCTGATTGATTTAAGTTTTAGCAGCTCGCAATGCAGAATTCATTACCTAGGTGCCTTACAAAAGTTCATTGCAAATTTGTTTTTTTTCCCACGAAATATCCTCACGCACAGAACGGCCCTCCCATTATGCACCTCCCAAAACCTTAGAGAGAACCATACTTTTAAATTTAATGTTCTTATTTGCTCAGGTAAGGCTAGGATGATGATGCTCCTCTGGTGTCTTACCTTACGCCCAGGCGCCGGTGAAGCATTTATTTGTTGAACTAGTTCTTCTTACATTACAATACTATATTTAAGGGCTGTTACCGTTTCGATCGCTATTAAAATTTCTATGACAGAAGAATTTGCCGATTTTCGTGTAGCGGGGCCAAATAAGCGGGTGGAGTGAGTGACCCATCTGTTCCAACATAGACGTAATAGATAAATGCCAATTCTCCCTCTTTTTGTTTTGATTCCGATCCTGAAATTTTCCAATGTATGCTTTTGAGAAATTGCATGGCTTCCAAAATTGTTCCCGTAATTTGTTAAACCCCCAGATAAAATATATCTATCGCTGTCTTGAAGAGAAGATGCATATTGGAACGACGCGCTCAATGATATCAGAGTCACAGCTATAGTGGATTATTCTAATCTCACGGTTCACTTCTAACCCTAATGCAGGGAGATGGAAAGGTAGCCAATCACAAGGGCATCAGAACGAGAACAGCTCCGTTCCTTGGATTTCTTTTCCTACTTATGTTCATCCTCATATGTATGACAATGCGTGAACAATATGAACAAGTTAAGGTATCATTTTGTTTAATTCGTGCAATTAAATAGTCAATAAGCTTCTGCATTCAGAACATTTCTGTTTCGACTTTCTAAATCGTTGGTGACCGTAGAATGAAAGAGTTATGCTAGACTTCGATTTAATGAAGCCCCCGGAGCTTGCGGCGTCAAGGTATCGCAAATATCTTTCGGAGGAGAAACACGATGGGCTTAAACAAAGTGTGAGAAACATCAAACATTCATGCCATTTAATCTGTTGCCTAAGCATGTCTATTGTATGCCTGATTTTTTTTTTATTGTAAACCCTTCGACCAGAGCCAATTGGGAATTGACATTCGTAGAGCAGTATCGGTTCTGCCACGAGGTATTATACAGGAGAGTACCGATTTAGAACTGAAACCACTTTGGAGTAACTCCAGGACAAAGGTAGAATGAAAAGACTTAGCGTTTTGGCTGAAATTTGGGCTGGATTTTGTTAGTATTTAGAATAAACATAATAACTATCCAAAAGGCACGACAGGACATTTCCAACATTGAAGAGTTTATGCTAATATGCTTGAAAATTACTGAAGCTAATTACTACTGTAAATTTTACTTTGCAAATCCTTGTTACTTTTCAATATTGAGGAGGCTATGTAAATCTACTATAAAAATGGTAAAGATAAAGATCAACATTTGAAGTGTTGCATTTATGACAATGTCTGATAGGAATTCGCTTTTCACATGACAGGGTACTGAAAAATTTCATAGGAATCTACTGGCTATGACTGTAGGCATCAAACAGAAAGACAATGTCAATTTTACAGTAAATAAGGTATTGCACTCTGAAAATTAAATGTTTCATCTTGTTACTTTCATTCGTTTGTAACTTGGATTCGATTTCAGTTTCTTTCAGAGAATTTTACAATCATTCTCTTTCATTACGATGGTAAATTGGATGAATGGAATAATTTTGAATGGAGCAAGCGAGCAATTCATGTGGTAGCACAAAATCAAACAAAGTGGTGAGTTTTGAATTCAAAAAATTATCATTTAAATTCAAGTGCTCTCAGTTTAGGAATTTCAATGGTTATTTATGGTTTACAGGACGTATTGCTCTTATCTGATAAAGCTCTGCATGATGTTACCTGTGGGAAACTTTTATTATACGTAATTTTTTAAGAATTTCAAAACTTTGATCTTTATCTGGTTGATAACAGGTGGTTTGCAAAACGCTTCTTACATCCAGCAGTTGTTTCTAGTTATGACTATATATTTATTTGGGATGAAGATCTCGGCGTTGACAGCTTCCATCCGGGAAGGTAAGGAATTTGAATAGTGATTTGAAATGTGTGCTTTGCATGTTGTGTTCATATTTATTTTACCTAAAACTCATTGATTCTATTGGATTCAGTAAGCGATAGATTTTTGTTTCTTTTCTATCTTGCCTAGATTCTTAAGAGTAATGCGAGCTGAAGGACTGGAGATTTGCCAACCAGCTCTAGATCCAAATTCAACAGAAATACATCACAGAATTACTATTAGAAATAAAACAGGAAAGGTCCACAGGCAAGTTTTGATACGTTCTTGAGTTTCTCATAATTGTCAAAATCATTATTTGATTCTAAATGCTCTTTTTAATTGGACTAATTAAAGGACTTTGTTTCTCTGCTTGGCAGACGAATGAATTATTTTGGAAAGAATTCAAGCTGTACTGCTGCTAGTATTGGGCCTCCTTGCACAGGGTTGTCGTATTTCCCTTTCGTTCCTTTTAATTTTCATATCAAGTGTAAGTTTATTAGATGAATCTAAATGTGGCGTGTACTTATGGCTTGCTTGTTCTCATTAGCTTATACAAACAATTGCACACTCCCTATCACAAAGATTCTAGCATTTAAAGTTTGGTTTCAAACTTATTGCACAAACTGACTTCATGACTCCCTAGTTATACAGCTAGACTACTTCACCCTCTTGGCAGGTTACTTAGCTTAGGTATAGTGATGCCTCAGGCTAGTTTGAACTTGTAACTTATTGTTGGACAAGAGAAAGAATTACTAGTTCAGCGACTGTATCATTAGCTTCTTTTAATTTACTATTATTATTTGTTTGATAACTTGAAATTTCATGAAAAGTGGATTACTGGTGCTGAAGCTTGAAACCGTAACCTGCAACTTGTCAGGCAGATGTGTTATCAACCTAGCTAGAATGCTGTTGGCATACAATTGGATAATTGATAAACCATTTAGTTTTTTGGGTTTCGTGTAGTGTGTTTTTTACTTTTACTTTTTTTGATTATTGAGATTTGAGCAGGAATTTTAGCAAAGCAAATGTGTACCAGCAGATGGATGTTAGTGTATCCTCCCATTGTCTTGCTGATTTGTGTTAGTGCATTGCATGATCAAAGTGATTTGAGACAGTGTTATAATGTTACAGAAAAAAGCCTGTATGATTTGTTTGTGATGCCCCCATTGATGCTTGGTCAATTTGTAGAGTTTATTGTTCATGAAAATGTAATATCTTTCTAATAGATCCTATGGGTCTTCAGACATAATAAAGCTTCATTTCATATTTCATATATTGATTTCATCAGGGTTTCATGCCTAAGTTATAGATTAGCAGGGAAATTTGTACAGGGCTGTTCTATTGTGAATTATTTGAAATTTTCAATTTTAGTTACTATTCATTAACTGGAAATTTTCAGAAGTTGTTGAAAACTATATATTTAATTTTGTTATTAATAATATTGAATTTGTTCTATTGGCCCACTTTTTCAGGTGGGTAGAAGGAATGGCTCCTGTCTTTACACGCACTGCTTGGCAATGCACATGGAATCTTCTCCAGGTCAACGTTGTGCTAGTTTTCAAATATGCAGTTTGTCAACTGAAATTATAAAGACTGATTCACCGGTTTTTGGTTTAATGTCAACAGCTTTAATCCATATAGCCCGTTGAAACATCATTTTAAATTGTCTGTAGGACGCAACCAATGCAAGTAAAATGTAAATGGATATTAACATACATTGTGAAAATTCTTTGGTGGTAATTAAATAAGGAGAGTCACAAAAAATGATCCATATGCAATACTGTAATTAATCTTGAGAAGAAAATAGAAAACAATAATCTTTAGACGGAGTGGAAGAATTATTTGAATAGTAACAGCAGAATAATGCTGAATGATGCCAGGGTTGCTAAAGCTCTCTTGCTATATTAATATGGGGGTGGAAGGGGAGGGGAGATGTGTCGGACCCTGAAAAGAAGTTTTATTAATAGTAAAAGAGTATCAAATACACAAACCACATTAAGTCATGGAGACAAAAAATATGGACAACTTAGATTACTGGGGATGAAACTCTTGCTATATTAATATGTCCATCTATGCTACCACTGTTGACATGCTAAGTGACTTGATGGTTTGGTGAGGACCAGGCCTCAACAACCCCAAAATTGAAGCCAAATCCTACAAAACTCACACAGTGGAAGCAAGAAAAGAAATACAACTCTTTATTCTTTCTTGAAATCACCAAATGAATTACAAAGATGTTGGAATCAAAGTCCTCAATGACAGACAAGGGCTCAAGATCCTCTCTCAACATACTCACACACATCAATGGCAATGAAGCCTACAATGGATGCTCAAGATGAGCTTCACACACCCTCTCCTCTCTCCTCTCTTCCTTTCATGTCCTCATGGACATACAATGGAAGACCTTGATGCCTATTTATAGCTTTTTGAATCACTTGGTGTCTGAATTCTCAAAATTATGGCTGTTGCTCATAATAAGGTGGACATCTTTCCAGAGAAGACATCATGCACAGGAAGATGTCTTTCCTGAGAGTTAGGCCTTGACAAAAGACATATTTCTAGAGACCCACTCTTTGACAGAAGATGTCTTGCCAGTATGAAAGATGTCTCTCAGCCAGTGGAAGACATCTTTCAGGGTAGAAAGATATCTTTCCTGCCACCCTGCCAAATCACAAAAAGTCATGTTTGAAGACCAAAATCCTTGTTCAAGCTCCCATTAGTCCTAAAACCTGCTGCAAACATGTAAAACAAGCCAAAACACACAAAGGCACACTGATAGACAAGCACACAACATAAATAAGGATTGACATCCTAAGGTTGGGTGATGTCCTCCTCGTCTTTCCCACTGTTGAAATGACACTTAACCTCAAGATGGCATTATACTTGGGATGGCATTGAGCCTTCATAAGGCCAAATCAGACTCAGGAATCCAAATGGCATCTTTAGGTCCTTCATCACTCCAATGGATAAACTACTCATGCTTCTTCTGGCCTCTTGTGCTCATTGCCTCTCTTACTTGTAGCACCACTAGTTTCCTTGATGTTTCAGATGAGCTTGGACCTTCAATTTCACCTTTGAGGACTTCAATGCTATTCTTAATTAAGATGCAAGCACTTTGCCATGGCAAGGGCTCAAATCTGAAACATTGAACACACAAGAAAATGGAAAATGATTAGGAAGGTCAAGCTCATAAGCATTGTCATGAACTTTGGCCCTGATCTGAATGGATCAATCTTTTTGGACTCAAGCTTGGAGAAGTTCACATTCTTCAGCCTCTTCCTGCCCAAATGGAGCCCATACATAGTCACCAACATTGAAGATCACCTTCTTCTTTCCCAACTTCTTGGTAGCAGAAATTTTTTTTGCATTGCTTTCAAGCTTTGTCTTCACATGCTTATGTAAGTCTTGCATAGTTTGCACAAAGTCTGAATTGACGTGCACAATCATCAAATTTCCTCAATCATATGCCATCTAGGAGCATAAGCATTGTTGGCCTCAAATGGACTTTTCCCAATGCTAGAATGACAAGAAATATTATAACTAAACTGAGCATGTGACAAAAGATTTTCCCATCTATTGGGCTGATTCTCACAAAGACACCTCAAACTTTTGAGCAATGATTTATTTACAACTTCAGTTTCCCCATCATAGGCACTAGAAAAAGATGATTTTGTACCCAACAATTTCTACAATGACCTTCAAAAATGGCTTGTAAATTTAACATCTTTATCACTCGCAATAACACTTCAAAAATTTGAGCAATGATTTATTTACAACTTCAGTTTCCCCATCATAGGCACTAGAAAAAGATGATTTTGTACCCAACAATTTCTACCATGACCTTCAAAAATGGCTTGTAAATTTAACATCTTTATCACTTACAGTATTCAATGAGAGGCCATGTAATCTTACAACGTTTTGGAAATACAAGTGAGCAACATGAGATGCATCATTGCTTCTCTTACAAGGTATGAAATGGGCCATTTTACTGAATTTATCAACAAAGAAAGATCCATAGAGACACTTTCCCATGGGGCATTAGGTATGGTTTAAGGCAAATAATGTCCAACAATACCCTTTCTTCCCTTGAATTTTTGGCAAACAAGACATTCCTCAACAAATTTATTTACATCATTTCTCATACCTAGCTAGAAGTAGCTTTTTCCCACATGCTCATAGGTCTTTGTCTTACCCATGTGTCCAGGTATATTACAAGTATGCTTTTCATCCAAAATTCTTGATCTGGAAGCACACTTTGGCACACATACCTTGCCATTCTTGAAGGGGATATCCTGCTGTAGATGATAATCTCTCCACTTATCCACTTTAGCAAGCAATGGAGCATTAAGATCCCTCCAAACCTCTCCAAAATCAGTATCATGAGAGTACATAGAAGTCAAGGCTTCAAGTCCTTCTACTTGAGTACATGAATGATTCACAACATGAATTCTTGAAAGAGCATTTGCCACGACATTACTTTTCCCACTTTTAGGCTTCAACACAAAGTGGAATTCTTGGAGGTGCTCCACCCATTTCATATGCTTGGCACTTGATTTCTTTTGTGAATTCAGGAATTGCAATGCCTTGCGATTAGTCAATAGCAAAAATTCATTTCCCAACAAATAATGATTCTAGTGTTTTGTGGCTTGAAGTATAGCATACAGCTCTTTTTCATAGACACTATACTTTTGCCTTGACTCATTCAAATTTTCAGAGAAAAATGCAATGGGCTTACCTTGTTGGGATAGCACCTCTTAACTACAAGTCCACTTGCATCCACCTCTACATCGAAGAGATTGGAAAAATTTGGAATAGCCAACACTAGAGCACTACAAATTATTGCTTTTAAAGCTTGGAATGACTTTTCTGTCTCGTCATTCCACACAAAATTTGAATTCTTCTTCAAACAACCAAGCATAGGCCATGCAATAGAACTGAAAATTCTAATAAACCTCCAATGAAAATGAGCCAAACCAAGAAAAGATTTCACGTCTCCCACATCTTTAGGTGAAGGCCATTCCTTGGTTACCTTGATCTTGCTCGGCTCTATCTTGCCTTGGTTCTTGGAGACAACATGACCTAAGTACACCGTTTTTTCCTTCATAAAGTGACATTTCTTGGTATTGATTACCAATTTAGCCTTATGCAACTTTGAGCATACCAATCTCAAATGTTGCACATGTTCTTCTTCATTAGAACTGTACACAAGAATATCATCAAAGAAAACAATATAACATTTATTTATAAGATCCCTTAAAACCTCATGCATAAGCCTCACGAAAGCGGTTGGAGCATTGGTAAGCCCTAATGACATGACTAACCATCATACAAACCATTCGGTGCCTTAAAGGTTGTTTTCCAGTCATCTCCCAGTCTAATACGAATTTGGTGATAGCCATTCTTTAAATCAAGAATGTCAAGTCATTCTAGGGATAGGAAACCTATACTTAAAAGTAATCCTATTGACAGGCCTGGAATCTGTGCATGTTTTCATCTCATGTATATCTTGTTTAGGAACAAGTCCAGCTGGAATGACACAAGGAGAAATGGATTCCTTAATAAAGCCATTAGAGAGTAATTTACTTGTTTGTGCAACTCCTCCCTTTGATGTGGAGTCATGCAGTAAGCCCTCTCATTTGGGATGGTAGCTCCAAGCATGAAGTCAATTTGGTGTTAAATGGACCTCATTGGAGGAAACGCTTCCAATTTTCCCTTCAAGACTTCAACAAATTCCAATGCTAAAGGTTGCAATACTGGAGGAAGTTCAGTTGGAGGCTCCGCTTCACTTGTTGCAAGTGTAGACATGATGACAAAACTATGCCCAGCTTCATGTGCTTGAAGATATTCTTGCTTGCTTAGCAAGATCAATGTAGCATTTGTAGGAACATTTTCCTTGTACTGCTGCTAAGTCATAGGGATTAAATAATGTATTCCATCTTCCCTTGGTATTGACCAAACATTTCTTGCTTCATCAAAAGAAGCTTTGTTGTCAAAATTCTAAGGTCTTCCCAAAATGGCATCGACACAATCAATTGGAAGAATGTCATAATGTACTTGTGCATGTAATGCCCCATAGTTGTATATTTGACCTTAGTACTCTATTAAATATGTAGACTTTAATTTGCCTAATGCTTCTTAGTAATATGAAGACCTTTGTTTAGGTGACATAAGCAAGATTACTATTTATTTCTAATTTGTGTAATTTTTTTACTATTTTAATTTTTTATACCTAAATGAGCTTTGCATGGTCTAGCCTTATTTTAGAATAATACTACAAAATTAATGTGATGTGGATCCATGGTTTATTTTGACATTTAGTTAGAATGTTTAAATTATTAAATATTTAATTAATTAAAATACATTAAAATTCAAAGCTGTTGGATTGTGTTCAAATTTGGTGGATTAACTTGGTTTTACATCTAGAGTATAGATCTACAGTTCATTTTTCAATTCAAGCTTTAGATTTTTAAAGAGATTTTAATGTTAAATGATAAAAAAAGTACTTGGTGGGTCCATATTTTTTTTGATTCAATCAAAATATTAATTTCTGGCATGGTAGTTATGGCATGTTTATACTTGTTACAATGTAAAATTTTGGATGGACAAAAAGTTTAGTAGCAATAATTTTTACTAGATAAATTACAGGAAATGTGGAAAATAGATAAAAGGCCAAAAATAAATCAGAAACCCTCATAGCATGTAAACTAAAAAGTGACTTAAAACAAGACAAAAAGGTGGGGTCATAAGGGAAGTGAATGTCGGATGGTGATGTATGTTGTATGACATGCTTATGATGCCATCTATTGTATTTATATGCAAATTGTCCACTTCATATTAATGGCTGGATAAGGGATAAAAGACTCATTTAATAGGAGCCATGTGACTCTCTTGAGTGTTGTCAATCTCATATGTTCACTGCCTCATGAGAGCTTGCTTGTCCAAGTCAAGTAGCAATGATGCCATGAATAAACAAAGGATTTTTGAAAAATGGGTTGTGCATAAATCTTTACCCAAGCCTTAGGGTCTCTTCCCTCCCCAAATTGGTCAAGTTCAACTTTAAAGGTTTGTATTCCAAACCTTTGTTGTACAAAATTTTTGGTAGGTGTTTGAAGTTGTATTGGCTTGGACAAGTGAGGATTATTTCATAAGGGCGTGTGGGATTTCTTGTGAGTTGTGAGTCATGCATGGAGTCTCTCATGTGTCTTGGATCTGATTTTTGACACACATGTTTTGGGCTTATGCGTTAGCATTTTCTGTGTCATGTGCACTTGGTATTTTATGTTTTTGCGATCATTTTTTTAATAAAAAAAATGCCCCACATCATTCTATCCAAGGCTGGTGATCTCTTGTGTGGGCTACAAGGGCTTAGTTCTTGGAGATGCTTGACGGTGTTAGTGCCCACCATTTTATCCAACCCCGGTGTTCTTGTGTGGGTTACAAGATGCTGTAGAGTTGGAGAGACTTGGTGTATCACAGCTGGATGGCCAAAGGGTCAAATGAGTACTCATTTTAACATGAAAAATGAAGCTATGCATATTGAAGATTTTTGGTGTCTTTTGTTAAGTGCACATTTTTTGTTTTATTGATCATTTTTGGGTCAGTTTTGAGGGGTTTTTAAGAGAGTTGTTATGTCCCAAATTATTGTTAAATGGTTCTTTGTTCAAGCCTACATTTCTCTCAATGTGAAAACATGAGGCTGGAAAATTTATTAATGAAGATTTCAATGTTTGGAACCATGTTAATCCATCGTGGTCTTCAAGCTTAGTGCATATCAGATTTTATTATTGTTTCTCCTTTCCATATTGTACATGAGCACATAAGCTTTTGTTTGTTTTCTACTCCATAAAATCAGAATTTTGATTATTTAACAATGTCTGCCCTTAGTAGAGATTGCCATGCTTTTTTCCTTTTTTTTTTTGTTTTTATCTAGTTTTTATTGTTTTCTGATTTTTTTTAAATAATGGTAAAAATGGAAATGACAGCCATCACACATAGAATCTGCGTTTGTTTCTCTTTTTCTTAAGAAGGAATTCAGAGACTATTTATACTTTGTTTTAGCCTGAGAGATTTTTAAAAAAATTTGTACTGATCTGCAGTGGGTGGTTATTAGGGGTTCTACCGTACATCTCTCCTTCACTTCTTGGAAATGATCTTTAAAAGCCAATGAACTCTATAGGGCCTAGGGGCTTGAAATGTCTTCAAGCCAAGCTTATAAACAACCTTAGAAGAAATCACATTTTCTTGGGCACCACCGACAATAAAAATGTGTAAATATTTGCTATTGTCAAGACACCTAGTCCCAATCCTAAAGAGTATCTTCCTCATAGGATATGCATTGATATTCACATTTCCCATGAAAGTACAAGAATTACTGTCAGTTATGTCTTCAATCTTAGGAGCATGTGGATTACCTTCATTGGAAGACTCTGTCTTCTCCAAGGTTTGGAGTTTCTCACTTTTGGAAATCTTTTGCTTCTTGCATTTCCATTGCTCTGTGTCCAATCTCACCACAATTGAAGCATTTAAGTTTAGAAGCATAGCCATTCCTTTGTTTCTTCCCTTTCTTGGAGTAGTCCTTAGAATCTTGGCCTTCCTTAGAGTTCTATTGCTTCTCATTTGTGTCTTCTTTGGCTTTTCTCTTCTACTTTGCTTGTTCCTCAACTTTAGAAGCTTTGGAGTCCTCACCCTTAGAAGATCTGTAGTTTCTTCTCAAGCTTTAAGAGCCAATTCAAAAGCCTGATTCAATGTTTGGGGCTTATAGAGTGTTAGCTCATGTTGGTATTCCCTCTTTAACCCTCCTTGGAAATTGAATGCTTGCTCATACTCATCCCAATGAACTTTGGCCTGCTGGAAGGCTTTGCAAAAATCCATGTAGAAGTCTTTCATACTCTTGTCACCTTGCCTTAGGTATTTCAATCTTTGGATTGCCTTTTGCCTATAGTGGGTTTTCTCAAATCTTTGTCTGAGCATGAATTGCATCAAGGACCAATCTTTGATACGAGCACTATTACTTACAAGGTAAGCATGGTGCCCTTTCTCCCACCAAATTTGTGCCATACCTTAAGTTTGGTTTCAGCATATGACACTTATTGATGGTCTTCTAAATCTTCAAGTTCAAAGTACATGTTCAAGATCTTTAACCAAGAAAGAAAAGATTCAATGCCCTTTATTCCATTGAAAGTCTTCGCTTCCACATGAGGCATTCTAGAGGCATGCTTGAAAGCCTTAGCAAGAGCGATCTGCATTTCCTCCATAGGGTTTCTTTGAGTTCTTGAAGTAGATCCATTGTTCCTTCCCCTTTGAAATTTTGGATCAATGAGATCTGTTCTCAACAATTGGAGAATGAGGGTTTCCCTCATATTCCTCATCTTCCCCAATGTCTTCATCCCCAAAAGGAATGTCATCTTCAAGGTCTGTCATGGATGGTTGCCTTGTTGAAGAAGCCCTTGGTGAAGAAAATTTTGAGTTGACTTGTGGCCTAGAAGCCCTTGGTGATGGAGTCTAATCTTTCTTTTCTTCAAGCTTTTCCATTCGTTCCACAAGAATTTTGAGTGCATCCCTCAAGTCTTCTATGTCATTGGCTAAGCCTTGGACTGATTTTTTTCTTGGTGCCTTGCTCAAATGGACCTAAAAGAAAAATTGCACAAATACCCACAAGAAATTTTAAAAGGATTAAGAGTACCCACAGCCAAAATTGGATTACCCACTTAGATGCAGCAAGATATATGAAAACCCAAAATAGGATTCATACAATTCCCACAAACCCTAACTAGACAAGGCTAATGGCTATCCTAAGCAACACAAATTTTCAATACCCAAGTCAATTGAATATCCAAAATGACCAAAAGTAGGCACCTTAAACCCTAGTTGAGCATGTAAAATAATATCAACAAAATGACAAACCAAAGTAAAGCATGAATTCCTTGTGAGTTGATGTAAAGGATTCCTCTCCTTGAGTCAGTTGTCTTCAATTCTAGGCTTTGATACCAATCTGTTGAGGACCAAGCTTCAACAACTCAAAATTGAAGCCAAATCCTACAAAACTCACACAATGGAAACAAGAAAAGACACACAGCTCTTTATTCTTGCCTGAAAACACCAAATGAATTACAAAGATGTTGGAGCAATGTCCCCAAGGATAGACAAGGGCTCAAGATTCTCTCTCAACACATTCACACACATCAATGGCAATGAAGCCTACAATGGATGCTCAAGACGAACTTCACATACACTCTTCTCTCTACTCTTTTCCTCTCATATCCTCATGGACATACAATGGAAGGCCTTGATGCCTATTTATAGCTTTTTGAATAACTTGGTGTCTGAATTCCTAAAATTATGGCCACTGCTCATAATCAGGAAGATGTCTTTCCCAAGAAGACATCATGTGCAGGAAGACATCTTTTCCCAAAGTCAAGCCTTGACAGAACACATTTTTTGGGCTTGGAAGATGTCTTTTCAGAGACCCAGGCTTTGACAGAAAATGTCCTGCTAGTATGAAAGACGTCTTTCAGCCAGTCTGAGGGTAGAAAGATGTCTTTCCTACCACCTTGCCAAATCACAAGAAATCAAGTTTGAAGTCCAAATTCCTCATTCAAGCTCCCATCAGTCCCGAAACCTAGGGCAAACATGTAAAATATGCCAAAACACACAAAGACACACCAACAAACATGAAACACACAACATACATGAGGATTAACATCTTAGGGTTGGGTGATGTCTTCATCATGGTTGATCAAGGCCTTCCTTAGATATTTCCATACATTGGTGACATCAGTAACTTGAGGGGGTCAATCAATTAACTTTGTAAAAGTGAAACTGAAATTTTATTATGTACATAAACCCTCTGGATCTATTGGATAGCATAAATATACATGCTATGAAAACATCATTAAGAAAATTATGAGGAGTTCTTGGTAACATTTGGAACATATCAACCAAATTTGCACTTGTAATATCCATGCCTAATGTGCTTAAATGTATGGCATTGTAGGAAAATGCAGTATTCATCTTTGTATTGCACAGGTGTCATATTTGTTCTTCACGAGGAATTTTGAGCCATCTACTTGTTTCAACTCTCAAATGATGACATCCCATTTGTGCTTTGCTAATTATGCATTGCAATTGATGAGGAATAGCAGCAGATAATGCCTCCCCAATACTATTCAAATAGACATGTTTCATGTTTTCTTCCTTGTGCATTTTCCCAAAGTTTTTTGAAATACTGTTTGTTTGATCAAGTTGACTTGTGAAGGATTAGAATAAAGAATGTACGTTGGAAATAACCTAGGGTGAACTAATATTGTCCTGACTAATCAAGCAACCTGTGGCAGCTGAGAGAGACCGAGCCCTTATCCTAGAGCATTTTATTGATCAGTTAAATTTAATTTTTAGAGGAAATCTGTGTTTTGTGAGGAGCATGTTCTCCCATCAAAACTCAATTCTTGATTTCTTGGAAATGTCTTTGCATTCCTAATTGTTTGAGAATTCATTTGATTGTTTAATATGAAATAAATGTCTTTAGTTTATTGTTATAATATTGAGAAGAAGAATATAAGTTGGAAGGCTCTTAGAAATCATGGCAAACAAAGGGTAGTCTTTGGCACATGAGTTTTAAGAGACCCACATAAACACCATATCATGCATGGTCCCTGTATTGAAAGTTGTCTTAGAAAATCTTTATCATTTAGCACCTAAACAAAGAAGACCTCCAATTTCTGATATTCATTGAGATGCACTTGGAGTGATCTAGAATATTGGTTAGACCAGTCGTCTCCAAGCAAGATTAAGGTATCAGGATTGTTTCCATTTTCAGATCTTGAAGCAAAATTTAAGCATGAAGAGTTGTTTGGAAAAAGGAAAATATCAATATGGGGACAATACACAAGTAAATTAATTTAGGCTTGACTAGAGCAAAAACGAGGATGTAATACACAATTGTTGATGCATTGGACGTCAAATTATTAGCCACCCATTATATGACGTTTTTTTGCAAAGATACTCCAATCAGGTAACTTAAGAGGCTAATGTCACAGGAAAGTGAAACAATTACAAGAGGGACTATGTACAAGACAAATCATAAGTGTTGATGCAATCAGTTCTTTTCATTTCTATACCTTTCCATCAGAGAAGATGTTCTCCATCTCACACATGAAAAGTGCATGATGAAATATGCATGCGCTCACACGATGGGAAGGTCATTCAAAGTGATGACAAAATGTGTGATAGCAGTGCTGTAGCACAAGATTTCTACAGGTTTTCCAAGACAGCATGGGCAAGGAAATTAAGGGTGCAAGTCTGATGATTTTATTTATCTGCACTTGGCACGTAGCTTTTGAAACACTCAATTGTATTGGAAGTGATAACATATGGTACTCAAAGACATAAATGACTTAGCTTCTTTTTGCCTTTGAAATTTCGTACCCTTAATATTCAATATTTCACATTGGTGTTGAAATTGATCAAATGAAGGTTGAGATTTTGCTGACCTAGATGTGTTAATTGATTCTGTAGAAATTTATCATAATATTGGTAATTGAAGTTATCATTTTGTTAAGGCGAGGTGCAAAATTTTGCAGTGATAACTTGATCTTGGTAGTGAAAGCTTTTTGGAAATCTTAACTGTCACCTGTTGTGATGTTATTAGAGTTAACAAGGAAGTTGTTCTAGCATACATTGCAGCAACCATTGCATGGACAACGGCAGGAAAGTTGTTTCATGCTTAATGTAGTAAACCCGACAGACAGGCTTCTACCTTCAAATAAGACAGCTTTTGGCTATGTAATTTAGGAAAGGCTTTTGTTGAGGTTTTCTGATTTCCCAAGCAAGAATCAATGCCTTTCATGATGGGGTGGAATTGCTTATGCCTGGGTCCAAACCCTGTATTATGGTATCAATTGTTGGATATTTTTATCATGAAAGCAACTGTATGGTAAACGTGGGAACTAGTATCTGGTCAAATATTCGAAGAATTGGTGTTAAGTGGGTTCCTGTTTTTTAAGTTTCAAAGAATGAAGTCCAGAGATATCTTGAGCAACATAAACTGTTTTCATCCTCAATAAGCATGGAAGTTCTGTCAGACTAGAAACCCTGGTATTCTACTCCAAATAATTTGCTTATTTGCTGGACCAACATTATAACGTGCAAATTAATTACATATATTATTTTATGATTCTATAAATTGTCAACTTAATTACTGTCACTATTACTACTATTGTTATCATGTCCATTGGTGACATGTACACAGCATACTTGGAAGAATTGTGCATTTCTCTTTAACTATCTTGTATTTTCTTAAGTTTCTTAATCACGTGTCACTTATTTGATGCAAAGTGGATGCATTAAACCATGTCATGACAACAGCGTGGTACAGTGGATGCCGTGATGTTCATTGGTGTGGAAAATGATTTGGGATGTGTTTCTCTTTGATAGAGATTTAACTCATAATGATTGCTCAGCAAACCCTAGCTTGCTTTCTTCCTGTACTATCTCTTGCCTTTTGGTGATAATGCTCAGACTGTAATTCCATTAATCCCTGTCATTCTAAATGCTTGTGGTTGCTTACAGATGAAACAAGTTATGCCCAGATTCATTGAATCTAGACTTGGATTCTTAGATTCTTCTTTTTAGGGATCACTGTTTGCCAATGTTTTATTTTTTGTTCCAACTGTCATCCGTATATTTGGTATTAGTGAGGTATATCTTATTTGTAAGTGTTGAAAATCATTTACGAGGATAAAATATTTTCCTTGCCAAGATCGTTATCAAATTGTAATGATAATTCCACAGGGTTACATTGTGATTTCATACTTCATTAGGATGAATCATAAGTTATTCCATTGTTTTGAATTTCTTTCTTCTGTGTATGAAACACGTATTCCCATCTCTGATCGGCTTCATCATTGCCGCTGCTATCTTTTGGTTTGCTTCTGTGTCAACTTTCTCCGTTTATGATTTTGCATTGCCCACTCAACTTCTTAGTTAGGAGCTTGCTACTGTTCATCGTGGTCTTGGACAAAACAGATGGTGATATGTTCATTCTGTTTGTTTTCCTTTCAGCATGGTTTCTGTCTTCATTGGCAGGTTTTGTCTTCTGTTATTTGTATGGACTGACCTCACATTCACTGACCTGCTTGTGACTTTGGTTTCCATCATCTGAATTCACCATGAATAATGTTTCCATTCTTCTTTCTCAATGTTTATAATTGGTAAGTGGACTTGATTTACACTCACTCTTCCGGGAGTGTTATATCTATTCCTTGAAGTTGATTGGGTAACATGGATTGTTACTTTCCATGTGCGTGCAACACTCTTTTCTGTGTGTCTTCTCAGTCACACATCTTGTCATCATCTTTGGGCCACAGGTGCCTTTCACTTTCAGGCTCGTTCAACTTCTATGTGACTTGGGTTTTACAACTTGTACTTCACATGGACTGTGTCCCGTGCTGCTTCACTTTACTTCATATTGGTTATCCTCAGTTATATTCCTTATTCTTTTTTGCAACTTAGTGTGGTTTTTGTTGTTTTGGTTCTTATGGATGTTACGTGTATGGTTGTTTAATTGACGTTGTGGACAATTACCGGTTTTAAGATTGGTATTAGAACATTTTAGTGTGTTATGTTCAACAGCAAGACTTGTGACTTGCATCGTGCAGGTTGCATGTTAGATCTCAATGGTTTATGATGAGACATAGAGAAATTCTGCAAATTAAGTGTACAACTGACTTATGAAGTCTTGTTACAAATGTAATTAAGAAAATCCCAAAACTTCTATATGTGTTTCCAGAAATGCTAATAAACACATAGTGGCTATATTTTCGTAATATAGGAAGATGTGCATCACAATCACACTTCATTTCTTTTAGTAAGTTCTAGACATAAAAGAAAGTTCTAGATATCTTCACCTTTTCTAGATATCTTCACCTTTTCATGAAGAAATTTTCCTGTCTAATGCTTTAATGATCCTTCTTGTAAAATGTTTTTATTGAAAACGGTTATTTTAAATTTTGATGCAGAATGATCTTATTCATGGCTGGGGAATGGATATGAAGCTTGGTTACTGTGCACATGTGAGTTATTTTTGGTTATGTTTTATTGCATTCATTAGATTAATTTTGACTTTATTTTGCATTTCAATGTTGGTGCAAAACTTAAGAAAGAAAAAAGAGCAGCTTCATGCGTACTGATTTTTCAAACACCTATGTAATTTTTGAAAAGTGAATTTTATTCTTTATATATTATGATCAGCCACTTTTTAAAGATCAAGTATCTCTTTCTCTTCTTGTTTGATTTGTGTTAGACCATATTTATGAAGTCAATGTACAATCATTAGTTTTATATGTTCAGTCACAGACACCAAAGGAAGTGTCAGTAATGCCATCATGAGTAGTTCACCAAGTACAATATTCATGAAGAAAATAATGTTAGTTGAGTGAAACAATATGAACGAAATGAGTTTAAAGGAAGTTAGAAGACTACGTGAATTTGAGATGTGATCGTGAGATGTATCCATTTGTAGGAACTCATGAAGTGGTGGGTATCCAATGAGGAAAAGTGTTAGGGACCATAGATACCAGACAAGTGTTAACTGATTAAAGTCAGAGAAGTTGAAAGGAAGATACCAGAGAAGTGTCATCTGATAAAAGTCAGAAAAGTTGAAAGGAAGCTGTGAATTGTTGGCATGGACTACAGAAGACTGGACCGACTATCCACGATAAGGAATTCACGAAGTGTAGTGGAGGACAATGTTGCTTAAAGATAGATAGTGAAGTGTAGTGGAGGATAATGTTGCTTAAAGATAGACAGTTGGCAAGTGACCAAAGGTTTAAAAGAACTAAGTCTCACTAATAAGATCAATTAAAGACATTCGTGAATTATGTGCTCACGATATAATACTATTTACATTGAAAAGATCATGAAAAGCTCTTGATCTATGAGAAATCTGAATGTAATTGTAAAGAACTGTAGTGTGATGTAATTATGGTTGTCTAAAGATTCTATAAAACACTTGTTAAGTCATCTCCCTATGATATTGGTAATTAGAGTTGTCCATGAGACTGTTAGATAATAATTCATACATTGTTTTGATTTGTAAAGTGTCATATTGAATCAAGTCACTTATTCATAAGTACAGTTAGTTGATTTGTTACTCCTGGTATCAATTTGTAACACATAGAAGACATTCGTAAGTCTGTGTTATGAAAAAAACACATTCATAAGTCTATTTGTTATGAGACAAAGTTATTTGTAAGTCTGTGTGTCACGAAATAAAATAATTTGTAAAGACTAATTAAATGATCTTACAAATTCGTAACAAATGTGTTATGTTATGTTGTCTGAGTGAGTTGTGACTCTTCATCAAGTTAAAAGTTTGGCCATTTCTAAATTTGTATGTGAGTTGAGTAGTAGAAGTTCTTAAGTATACAAGTACAAGAATAACAATTGTTCAAAAGGAACAAACTGTTATGACCAAAAGGTTCAAGTCAAGTAGTTTAGAAGAATTGCTCTAGAAAGAATTATTGGCTATGAAATTCTTATCATATTACAAACTTACTGTAAAGTGTTAAGCTCTTTACAGCATTATCTTCTTAAGTTGTTTTATACACTATGGCTTTAAGTTTAACATGGTATAATGCTTTAAATTTAACATGGCCTTAAAGCATGGGGAAGATAAAAGGCAAAGCAATGATCAAGAGTCCATCAAGAAAAACAGAAATGAAAGCATTGAAGATGTGACCAACTTCATGTACAACATGACATTGAAAGAAGAAGATAAAGATCTATTGAGGTCATTAAGAACTACAAGACTTATGATGAAGAACTACAAGACCTGGGCACAAAGGATGAGGATTGTTTTACGAGCAAGTAGATTATGGCATGTTGTTTTGAACTCCAATTTCCGACTTGATGATGATTGGAAAAGAGAATAGAATGATATGGCCCTAAGTATTGTTTATACAAGTATATCATATGAATTGTCTCATTTGGTGTATGGTATCAACACAACTACAAAGATTTGGGAATCCTTGGATCAGATGTTTGGGTTTTTGGACCAAGCAAGAAAGGATCAGCTTTTCTTGAAGTTACGAATGATGAAAGTGAGTATAGATTAGAAACTGACTGACTTCATCAAGGATATGAAATCAGTCATATTAGAACTTGAATGTTGAGACAACGAAGTAATTGATGAAGAAAGATTAAGTTATCTCTTATCAGCACTCCTTGACAAGTATAAAGGATTTATACAAGCACTCAATGCCCTAGGAGAAAGACTAGCTTTCTCAACATTAATAGCTTGACTACATCTGCAATAAACTAAGATGGAATTAGAGAAAAAATCGGCCAACATAGAACAAGTTATGCACACTTCGAGGAATAGGCAAGAAGGACATTGGATACAGAATTAGTGTTATGATGAAAAACAAGGATCAAGATTCAGTAATTAGCCAAATCATTCTAAGACCTGTTCTATCTATGGAAAAAGAGGACATGAACTTAATGATTGTTGGTTCAATCTTAAGAATTCAAGATCCTTTGTAGTTCAATGAAGAATTATCAAAGAAAAGATGGGTTAATAAAATCAAAATAGGAAGAATAATAATAATTGAAACAATTACCACAAAAATGAAGCTAACATGCTTGAAGATGAAGTAGCCTTCATCATTAAAAATGTTACAAATAAAGATAAAGTGATCAAAGTGGAACATAATACTGGGTACATTGATTCTGGATGTTCTAGACATGTATCAGGAAATTGAAATCTATTCAAGAATTTGTGCACTGTAAATGCTGGTGAAGCTATGATGCCTACAGGAGCTATATGTAAGTAAAAAGGCATTTGGGACATCAACATGAAGATTGCAGAACAACCAGTCTAGATTAACAATATGTATTACACTTTAGAACTAAAAGGATACAATTTATTATCAGTATTAGAATCGGTGAAAGTTGGACATAAGACTGCCTTTGAATAAGATCAAGGTAAAAATGTTAAGTGTACCATATTAGAAGGTGAATCACAAAAAAAAAAAAAAAAAAAAAAAAAAAAAAAAAAAAAAANAAAAAAAAACTGAATCCAAAGAAGTGAATGGGGCATTTGGGTTACATAGAGTATGTGAAGTTATCTGGGCAGCAACCCACAGAACTCGAGGAAAAACTATGGCATGTCAGAGTTGGTCATATGAATAGAGGATACATGCAGAAATTTTTACAACATTCTCATGGATTCTCTCACATAAACTTAAGTTGTGATATGTTCTGTAAATCATGTGCCATTGGTAAACCGACCAGAACAACCTTTCCACGCACAAGAAATATTGCTGCAAAATTTTGTGTTGGAGATCATACATTTAGATGTGGGTTTGCATGGTACTATAACATCATTGGGTGGAGCTGTATTTCGTAACGTATGTCAATGACTATACACGTATAAAGTATGGGTATACATTATTAAGTCTAAAGTTGAAGTTCTTGATATTTTCAAGAAGTTCAAGGCATTGGTGTAGAAGTAGACTGGCTTACCCATCATGAAGTTACGAACTAATAATGGAACAAAGTATACGAATAAAGAGTTCTAGGACTGCCTTACGAATGAAGGGATTATTCATCAGAAGACTGTTCCATATTGTCCTGAGCAGAATGGTGTAGCAGAACGTAAGAATCAAATAATTGGTGAAATGGTTTGATGCACGTTGATGCAATCCAAACTAGACGAAAGCTTTTGGGGAGTAGTAAGAACTGCAGTGCACATTATTAATAGAAGTCCAACACTATATCTACGTTTTGAGTGTGTTAATACAATGTGGAATGGGAAAAGATCCAGTTTGTGATACTTACAAATCTTCAGCTGCAGAGTGTACTATCGTATTCCATCATAGGCTAAATCACGCCCAAAAGCAAGTGAAGGATATTTTGTAGGGTATGGGCTGCATACAAAAGGATATTGGATATGGGACCTTGAATCAGAAAAATTAGTAATTATGAGAGATGTGGTATTCAACGAAGAAAAACTATTGGAAGAAAAATCCAGTAATGAACATTCAAAGAATAATACTTATGAAGATGATATTGAAAGTTGTATCAATAATAACTTAGAAGTATGCACATATGAGTGCGTTTCTAGTAACAAACAAGGCAATCAAAACCCAGAAAGTACCTCCTTAGATGTTTCACCTAAAGACAATGATTCTTCTAACATTGGAAATATTGATGCTACCGAGCTGAAGAGGTCTAGAGAGTGGGAGCAGACAATTAAAAGTGTGGGAGATTGGGCAAACTTGGATATGACTAAACCAAGACTTACAAGAAGTCAATATAATGAATTGCATCATAATGATATTATTGCTAACGTTATGATACCTGATAAAGAGGTTCATAAGTAAGTTGCACAAGCCTTTACAATAAATCACTGAAGAAAGGCAATGGAAGCAGAAATTGCAATGATGCAAAAATGTGGAGCATGAGAATTAGTTCTGTGTCCAAAAGAATGATAGCCGATTAAGAATCATTGGGTTTTTATGACTAAGTTGAAAGAAGATGGAACATTGGATAAATACAAGGGAAAATCGGTTGCAAAAGGATTTTCACAAATTAAAGGTATTAATTATGAAGAAACATGCACTTCTACAGCAAGAATGTAGATATTTAGAATTGAAATGGGAAATTCATCAAATTGATGTCACCTTTCCTTTATGGAGATTTACAAGAGATCTACATGGAACAACTGGAAGGATTTGTCAAGGATGAAAAGCTAGTAGGCAAGTTACAAAAAACAATATATGGTCTTCAGCAAACACTGAGAGTATGGTATCAAAAGATTGATCAATTTCTGATTAATTATGGATATATAGAGTCTCAAAAGGACAGTAATCTATACATACTTGAGGACAAAGGAAAGATTCAGATGCTCTTAGCCTTTCATGTAAATGATATAGTTGTGGCAACGATGGAAACTAGGATCATAGAGAAGTTTAAGCAACAATTATTTTCATGATTTAATATCTCAGATATTGGCCTAGCACATTATGATCTGGGAATGGGGAATGGAGCTGAGACAGAGTAAAGATGAAATAACTCTATCTTAGGCAAAGCATACAATCAATTTATTAGAGAAATATGATATGGTGGATTTAAAGAATCGTATATTCCTGTTCCCTGGTTTCAAAATCAGCATTGAAGGAGAAATCATTGATCCTACTCAATACAGACAGATCATTGGTGCTCTTATGTATCTTACAAACATAAGACCGGATAGTCAATATGTTGTCAACCAATTGGCAATGACAATGCAGAAACCAAATTATCATCATATGCAGGCAGCCTTCTAAATTTTATGATATGTTAAAACTATGATGTTCTATGGATTAATATTCAAGGCTACATCAATAAAAGTTATGGAAGTTTATGCAGATTGGGGAGGTGATATCATTGATATAAATTCTTGTACTAGATTCCTGATTCAAGTTTATGAAAACCTTGTTAGTTGGAAAAGCAGTAAGCGATGAGTGGTGTCTCTTTCATCTATGGAGGCTGAATACTGTGCATTATGAGAAATTGTTCAAGATGTTCTATGGATTGAATAGCTTCTTATCGAAATCAGTATTGAAGTTCCGATCCATTATGCAACCAAGCGGTAATTAAGGTTGTTCAGAACCCCGTATATCATGAGAAAAGTAAACGTATTGAAATCAGTATTCACTTTGTCTGGTAGAAGTTCCTAGAGAAGTAAGCTTATGTGCCGTTTATCTTTCCCAAGTCTCAGAAAGCTGATGGATTCATGAATGCCCTTGCTAAATAATCATTTGATGCCTTTCGAGAATATCTTTCTCTATTTCCACTTCCTCGCAATCTGAAATGAGGAGGAGAAGCGATATCTAAAGAATGTGAAGATTATGAAAGAAGTTTGATGTTATGTTTGGAGCAGGTGCCCTTCAACATCTTCATCATAATTTTTTTCACTTAACATTGCTCAGAAAAATCTAAAGAATCAGGATAAAGACAAAGTATGAATTAAGGAAAAGTGTTAGACAATAATTCATACATTGTCTTGATTCATAAAGTGTCATATTGAGTCAAGTTAGTTATTTTTAAGTACAGTAAGTCAATTTGTTATTTCTGGTATCAATTCGTAACACATCGAAGGCATTTGTAAGTCTGTGGTACTAAACAAAGTCATTCATAAGTTTGTGTTATGACACAAAATAATTCATAAAGATTAATTAAACGGTTTTACGAATTTGTAGCAAATGTGGTACGTTGTGTCATTTGAATGAGTCATGACTCTTAGTTAGGTTAAAAGTTTGGCCAGTTTTAAGTTTGTATATGAGTTGACTAGTAGAAGTCCTGAAGTGTACCAGTACAAGAATAACAGTTTTTCAAAACGAACAAACTGTTATGAACAAAAGGTCCAAGTCGAGTTATTTAGAAGAATTGCTCCAGAAAGAATTACTGGTTACGAAATTCTTATTGTATTACAAACTTACTGCAAAGTGTTAAGTTCTTTATGCTATTATCTTCTTAAGTTGTTTTATACAATATTTCGTTAAGTTTAACAGAGACATAAAACCAAACTCTAATTATTTGAATGTGTGTTTCTATAGACCACAAAAGTTGGGTTTAATTTGTTAATAAACAATTTGTGCTGCACTACTGTTACATGTTTCTTAATGTTGATTTTGAGCTAGTGACGAAAAGTGAAAAGCAAGAATAAATGGATTTGTTTATTGACATTTTATGTTTGCCTATATATTTCCAGGGAGATCGTAGTAGGACTATTGGTGTAATTGACAGTGAATATGTTTTCCATCAAGGAATACCTTCATTAGGAGGTCCTTCAGCAAACAAGGTTATTGAGATATATCAATCGTTTTTAAATGTCTTATGTTTACACGGTCAAGCTATCTAAAATAGACAACCATACATACATTTAGCTTAAATTCATTGCAAATTAAAGGTGGTCTTTGTTGCAATGCCAAGTTCATTTTGTCATCAGATTTTGAAAAGTGAATATGACATTTGAAGCATATCTTATAGTTTAGTTTTTGTTTTTAATCACTTTTAATTCTTGTATTAACTATGATAATTTGGAACATCAAAGAAAGTATCATTGTGAACAAAAATAATTAACAAGGAAGAAGAATTTTTTTCCTCAAATATAGTTTAATGTTTGATTCCTAAGAACTAAAAAAATTGCTGGGAAATTTATTGTAATTGCTTTCATGTTACAAAATACTGAAGAAAATTTCTGTTGAAATAGTTAAAATTCTGCTTATAAATGTTATAAAAAATTAAATTTCACCAATTTGAAAACAATTTTTATGCTTCCTAGAAAATATTAAGTTTTTATGTGCCTTTGAAAGACAAATGTTCACCTCGAAAAAGCACATTGTTCCAGCAGAATTTAGTGCAGCAGGTTTGTGTGCTTTTGTCTTGTGGCATTTTTGTAAACCTATGAATTTTGAAGGCCATGACATATTTACGATAGTTTTTGCAATTCAAATTTCTGTTAAGTGGAAATCCAAATGCAAAATGAAAATTTCATTGTCTGATTTGATTTTTATAAAAAAATGAATATGAAACCGAATAGATAAGTTATATTTGGAAATTGATCTAAATACAGTTGCTAAAAATGTTAATTTCTATTATTTGACGTAATCCATAATTTTCCTATCCATATTCGTTTTTATTCTTTCAACATTACGTGGCACAACATTTTCTAACTTTCTATGGTTACGTAAATGGTTGCCAGAGTTCTGTGGCTGCGTCTGCTTCTCATCGTGCTAATGGCAAGGTGCTTTGAAGTGGTTATTTTGAATGTTACTTTGTACCACTTTTAGGACATGTTACTGCATCGTAAAACCTGATTGTTTTCTGTAGTTATTTGTGTGAATAGTGTTAGAAAATGGATGAAATTGTTGAATTATCGTAATTTGTAAAATTCGACTTGTTTGTGTCTGCAGGGAAGCGTTGAGGCAGGTGTTGATGCTAGATCAGAGGTAGTATACATTATTTTCTTTTAATAAATAAAATGTTTACTCTTCTCATTCAACTGGTTTCCTTTTTTGGTGTACTAGTTCGATCGTGACTCTACCACCGAAATTTTCGAGTGTAACTGTTCATACAGAAATGTCCATATTCATTATAATATGATGCTGTGCATCTCTCTACCATGTAATTGCGTATCTCACAAGAGAGTAAACTTTTCTAAATAAATGTATTCATGAAATTATGATAGCAGTATCAAAGAGATATAGCTTGTTGGAAAGACTTATTAACTGAACTTTGACCAAGAGCTACTTAGGTCTTCACATGGATGTAGTAAAAATGTTTTCTAATTCTTTACTTTCAAAAGAGTTGTCATAGGGATAGCTCTACGCACATTTCCTGATGAATTCTTCTTTAATGTCATGCAAGATTGAAGTCACTGCATGCTGTGAAGATTATGTGAATCCTCCATCTTATTGATTGTTTAAAACATGCAGAATGCTCTTAGAACCAAACTACACCATCACCTTCTTGTGAGAAGTGATCTTAGCTTTATACAACTTAACAAGCTTACTGTAAGAAATGTTCCAATCACTACCTTAAGAAGATTTCTGAGAGGCAAGTTCTTGTATTGTTCAAACGTCAATTGGCTTTCCAGCCTTCTTTATTTGAGCATAGAACTCAATATGATAATCCTGTAAAAATTTTGGAACCGCATAGTTTTTTGAGACATTTGTACCTCCATTTGAGTCTTGCCTTGGCCGTTAAGAGTCGGCTTCTTTATCTGGATTACTGGAAGCAGTTAAGTTTAGGCTTCTCATTCTGGATTACTGGAAGAAGTTTGTCATTGTTCGTGACAGGGCCTTTGTATACATATCTGAGGGTAAAACTGCATCTATGGTTATTTTCAGAAGCTCAAAATATTTCCAAGGTTTTGTCAATAATTGTGATTAGGATAACAAATGTCTGTCGTCATGCTCATTCAGACTTTGTCTGTATGTGCTTTCTTATTCTTTTGGCAATAAGGGAAACTTACCTCCTTAGGGTTGAACAATACCATACAGCAATCATAAAATATCCTTTGAATTTCTATTAAGCATTGCATTACATAAAAGGAAAACTGCTTGGCCAACTACCAGCTGACTGAAGAGGGCCCTTCTTGGTCATGTTTAATAAAATATTTTTTGATCATAATGCCGAAGGGGACCTTCCCTTGATGGTAAATAATATAATATAAAAATAAGAGGGGTGAGGGGAAGCTGTCTGGTCAGAGAATTTGAACAGACCATGGGCGTCTTCATGCTCCCTGTTTTACCTAATTTACACTTTACATCCACTCGCTAACATATTTTGATGACATGAACCTGTCTCCATCCATGGGTCAGCAAGAATCAATCTTAAGATTTGATTTTTCATTTTCATAAAGGAAAAAACTCTTTCAGCCAAAATATAGATATGTATTATAAATATATAGCTAAACTGGTATGTAAATACTAAACATTTTTCTTACTCTTAAACAAATACTTTGTCTGATCTAGGGTGATGTTACTCGTGATCTTTGAACCTGCCATGAACTTTTCTGGATTTTGAACCACTTGTTTTATATAGGTAGCATTTAGCCCCTTGAACTCTAGAGATTATACGTTATCAAGATATCTCGTATAACAGAGAACCGCTATTACCTGAAAATGCACCAATTCCTGCTATTTTCGAAAATGATAGTAGGCAAATCTTCCTTCAAATCATTGATTAACTGCGTTAGATAATTCATGCACAGGACAGTTTTTTTTTTTTTTGAGAAATGTTCAGGTTGTTATTAAAAAGTGTAACAAAATATTTACAAAACGGGAAGAGGTGGCACCTGGCAACCACTAACCCACGTGTTGACATCCTAGAATCCACCATTGCAGGTGGCACCCTACAGAGGAACCAAACCTAACCCCAAAATCGGAAAACCCAACTCAAAGACCAGGAGGGCTTCCACAGGCCATATAGACCATACACCACACGCATAGAGAGGAGACACGTGATGCAAGAAACGAGCCGACAGCCCAACGCACAAAACCCCATTGGCAGTCACCCATCCCAAAAGGCCGTGGCCCCAGCCAAACATGATCAGGGCACCTGCCCTGATCCCCCAGCATTTCCCTCCTCCATGCCCCTTGGGTGATCCCGCCTTCCTGCTGCCTCCTGTTGCGTGTTCTCCAGGTCTACCTGCGTACCCATTTTCTCCCTCAGCCATGAGCCATCTTGCCTCAACAGTTGTGTGATTAGCGCTCGTCTTTGCTGGTTCTGTCAGGAGAGCTCTTGCCATTCTTCCCTGTGCCACGTTGCTAGATCGATCGCCCTTTGGAGGGCCTCTTCACATGCGTCCCAGCCCTCTTGACAGACCTGTGTCTCCTCCTTTTGGGCCTGGTGTCCTGCTGCCCTGCATGCCTGTCTGGCCTCCTCTGACCGTCGGTTCACTCCTCCCTCGACCTCATCCATGCTGGTTCACTCCTCCCTTGTGGGGGCATCGAGGAACTCGCAGCTTCCCCCACCCCCTCCCCTTAGGTGACCTAGATCCAAACACGTTCGCCCACCCCCTCCCCTTAGGTGACCTAGATCCAAACGCGTTGGCTTGATGGTCATCCTTGAACCGTCGTTGATGGTAGACATGGAAAATCGCTAGATGAACCATCGTCAAGACCTTCATCACATGCCTTCATAGAGCTAGGATAAGCCCTGCATGTTGTCTAGGTTGTCTCGCAGGGAAAATAGGAGGAACTATGGAATGTTGATGCTCAAACCCCATCTGAGGCAGTGCATGAAGGCGAAGTGCACTCCCAGCAACTTCAAAACATAGTGCCGGACTGCACAAGAAACATGTCAACTAGGGCCATCGCCTTCTACCATAGCGGCAGCAGCATCGTTTGGGGGACATGGCCGTTGATCATTTTTGGTGTCGGACCATGGAAGAATTGATGTGCATACTCGTAGCTATGGAGCACCGGTTGGAGCACCACCTCATCTGCTAGGACGTCTAGCGCCTTAGCCACAGCCCCCTCCGTCAACACGGTCTTCCTTACTTGAAATGTTGTTTCCTCCCCAACTCACTGCTCAAAAAAAGTATCATTTGCCAAATCTAGCACTCCGTCAATTTCAGACAGCAATTCCTCCCATTCGGCCCACTGTATCAGTGCCCACAACTCTCTGTTGGCTTTGAATTTTGCCACCACCAGTTGTTGATAATGCATGAGCCCCATACTATGCATTGCCTCTTCCCACAGCTTCAGCTCGTGAATGGCAACAACTGACGATGGTAGCAACCGTTGCCTCTTGAAGATCAAGTGATTTTGGTGCTTTCAAGCCATCCATAGCACTGCCATTTCCTTTTACTATGCATTGCCTCTTCCCACAGCTTCAGCTCGTGAATGGCAACAACTGACGATGGTAGCAACCGTTGCCTCTTGAAGATCAAGTGATTTTGGTGCTTTCAAGCCATCCATAGCACTGCCATTTCCTTTTTATCCTCATCCAATCTTGTAGGCAGTTGTAGCCCCATGGCCTGTAAGGTGTCGAGCATGTAGGGGCATTGGGAAATAAAATGATGAGTTGTTTTTGTACTCTCATGCAAAGGGGGCATCGGGGGTCGATTTTCAGGCCTCTCTCCCGCAGGAGCCCTCTCATTGGTAGCGCCTTATTACCCACCAACCAGAGGAAAACCTTGACTTTCATAGGTAGTTGGCCTTACCCTATAATATTCCACATAGGGGTTAGTAGAAAGTAATGTCGGATAACCTCCTTCGGAGCCATGCCCTGTAGGTCAGAGATCCTCATTTGAGTAGTGTGCTAGCACAACACTCTCCAGAATTACGATCCTCCCAAGCTAGCCTCCCAAAATTGATATTTCCCTTGGATGATGTTGACCCATTAGGTAGGCCGTCCCTTAGTCCTGCAGTTTATTAACAAGCCTTTGCACCCAGTAGAATCACAGTCGTAAAATTCAAGATACCAATACCTCCTACATTTTTTTTGGCTTTGCAGTATTTTCCCAGCAGATCAGGTGCAATTTACCTCCTCCTTTTCCTCCCGACCAGATGAAGCACCTTATAATCTGATCAATTTTTTGGGTCACCCCTTTAAGCAAACATTCCATGGAAGCTATAAATCTTGCCATTGCCATTAGAATTGATGACATGAGGATTAGCTTACCCTTTCTTGATAGAAAGCGGTTTGTCCAATGCCCTGTTTTTGTTTCTAATTTGTGAAGTAGTGTGTTCCATGTTGGCCTCTTGTGTCAATCAAAGATTGGCATCCCAAGGTAGGAGTCCTACATCGTCTTGGGCAAGATACCTAAGACCTGATAGATTCGGGTCTTCACCTGTGTGTTTGTGTTGAGCAGGTGCAGTGTGGAATTTGCTTTATTAACTGCAAGTCCTAGTTCTACCTCCATCCACTCCAGTGCTTGTTGAAGGGCTGCCACCCATGGGATGGCCACACGTTTAAAGATAATTGTGTCATCGGTGTAGTGCTTTGTGATGCAGTGCACCCTAGCCACCAACACACCTTAGAGTCCCTCTTTCCTGCAGTACCCTTGTAGTAAATCCATTATTAGAATAAAGAGCAAGGGGGATAGGGGATCTCCTTGATGTAGGCCACGCTCAGGCAAGTCAAAACCCCAAAACCTCCCCCAATGTCGAACCATTTTGACGATTGAATTTGCATGCACAGATGCACAAAATCTAGTGCAAAGCCCTTCCGCAGCATTATTTCTTGTAGTGCTGTCCAGTTGACAATATCATATGCTTTGGTGATGTCTAGTTTTGCACAAAGCCTAGGGAACTTAGACGTTTGTAAAGAGTGCAACATTTCTTGCATTGGAAGTACTTGGTCTTGTAGGAAGTGACCCTTTGCAAAGCCTTTTTTGATTCTGCTTGATAAGTTGAGGCATGAGTGGCTCCAACCATTGTACCAGCATCTTTGTAAACAGTCTGAGGAGAGTGTTGTAGATCCCAATTGGCCAAAAGTGCATGGGAGACGACACTAGAACCTTGGGGATTAAAACAATGTGTGAGCAATTTATTTCGCTTCTCACCTCCCACCAATGGAGCATGTGATTGAAGGCATCCAAGATATTTGCACCCATGAGGTCCATATGTGCCTCTATTGGCCACCCGTTAAGGCTAGGCGCCTTGTTAGTCTTCATCATACTCATTCCGGTGACTAGCTCTTGCATTTTGAATGGGCAAAGCAGGGCTAGGTTGTCCATTGGTCCCAACACTTGCTATATGTGTGCCAAAATTGGACTAGTGTTTTTCCTCTGCTAGATCTTCCCTAGTAATGATGCAGTGTCAACGACTTGCTCCTCATCTGCCAGTGTTACCTCATCCTGAACAAGCTTGATTTTGTGCTTCTCCTATCCTTGCCCCTTTGTTGATGTGAAGAAAGATTTGGTATTTTTATCCCCCTCCCTGAGCCATGTGATTTTGGCTTGTTGCCACCATTTGATCTCCAGCAAGAGGTTCTGCAATTCCCACAGCAGCGTGTGTTCCTTGTGTAGATCTTCACCATGTTCTTGCCTTGCTTGCATAGCAAAGAGCCGGTGCAATAATTGGGAGTGGAAGGTCCTGAAACTGTATTTATCCGTAGTGGCTCTATTCTTGATTTGGCCCTTGAGAGTGCGTAGGTTGTGCTTGAGGAAGTTCCTTGGGTCCACCTTTGCCAAGTACCCTTGCCAGATATTGTGCACAAGTGGCTTGAGCCATGATTTAGAAAGCCATGTATGCTCAAATTTGAAAGGCTGAGGCCCCAAACCATGCACCACATGTAGGTTGCATAATAGGGAGCGATGGTCAAACATCTGTCGCCCCTTGCCTATTACTCGAATGTTATACTGAAGAACTAAACTAGTACTCACCCACACATGGTCAATCTTGTCGCCCCTTGCCTATTACTCGAATGTTATACTGAAGAGCTAAACTAGTACTCACCCACATGGTCAATCTTCAACTGGACACGCTCATTCTCTTCCTGCTGATTGCTCGAAGTGAAATTGCAGCCTTCTATTTCCATATCTACTAGGTTGTGTTGTCGGAGGAACTCCAGCAACTCCTGGCTACATAGGGGAATGTTGTTATCTCTTCCCGTAGACGTTGGTTAAAATCTCCAATCAGAATCCATCGCTCTTTGTGTGGGACCACCAATGCTAGTCTCTAAAATTCCTGTACCCGAACCTCCCAATTTTGTGCACCATATATGTTTGTGAGCCAAAGGTCCTCTTGAGGCAAATGTACCGTTTGGCTCCAGTGGTACTTGTCCATTGGTACTTGTCCATTGGCACCAATGTTGTCCAGGCTAGGATCGCAAGGTCCCCTGCTCTACCACTAGGGAAATAACTGTGCACTCCAACATTGCCATCACAATTGACCAAACTCTAGCGGCTGTAGCTTGGTCTTTTGCAAGCAAACTATGTCACAGCCCTCATGCCTGATAATGTCTTTCAGGGTATTTCTACCTAACCCTTGCAATTCCAAGAAAGAATCTTCATGGGCAACTTGATGATCAGTTCCCAAAAACCTCCCTTAGGGTTCGTTGAATTCCCAAATCTATTTCTAGTTGTGTTTGCTTGCTTCTTGCAATGGGTGTATGAGGTTGGCCGATCTTAACCCCAGCCCCAAGCAGGGTTTGAATGATCTCCCTGTGGACCTCCGACATTGATGATCTAGAAGATCCACGAAGAACTGACACCCAATCCCCCAATGGTGGGAGCTTTGGCATTGACAGGTCCCCTCCACTCTTGTTCCCCACTGGTGTGCAGGGGGTCTGCTGTGTAACTTCCTCCTCCATAGCCCTTCCTGCTCCCATGTTCGTAGCCTTACCTTTAGTCTCTGGTTCTTTTGTCAGCTTGGGCCCATCCAGTTGTGTTGCCCCCATCGTCTTTGGAGGCATCTCTTTTTCCGTGGCAACCGACATTGGCCATCCCTTTTGGATTTGGAACCAACCCGGAGCTTTCCCCTGCCTGCCCTTGTGTCTTCCAAACTCCACTTCACCTTGCATTTAGCGGCCAAATGTTCAATCTTTCCGCAGATTGCACAGCCCCTCCTAGATTACAACGTGGGACTAGGTTCCTCCAGATTTTTATATTTGACTTTTGATGGTTTCTACGCTATCAGGAAATTCTAGTGAGACCTCCTTGATAGGGGTGCTAGACACAGAAATGCGTGAAACCCATCCTCGTCATGGAGTTACTGAATCTGTCTAAGGTAATGAAATCTCCAAAGACACTACACAAGCTGTGAGGAACTCTGGCGTTCACATTTCCCATGGAATCCCAAAGGCTTGAATCCACGTTAGCGCCCGAGCGAATAGATCTTCTTCTCTATGTGCCTTGGGTCTCCAAGGGGTCAAAGCAAGGCCGTCCCATAGAACCAATGCCCCCCAACCAAAACTCAGTCCCATTCCTCCATAGTACGGAAATAAACAGGAGCAGTTCCTTTGACAGGCATTGAACCCCAACCTCCTTTGTTTTCCACGTGGTCTGTGCCCATTTTGCAATGAGGTTGAGGTTGGGCTTGACACCCTTGGAGACGAATTTCCTCATGAGGCTGCATTCCATCCTTTGAACTCCCTCCTCAGAATGGCCTTTCATCTATAGTTGTATGTGACCCTCCTGGCCTTGATTCCTCCCGCTCTTGGCTTCCACCTCCCGCTCTTGGCTTCCACCCCACTCCAGGAGACCCGCTTGTCCCTAGGCCATTCCGTGGCATCCCTAGGTCCTCCTGCAGCGCCCAAACCGATCCTCCAGCGGCACCCTCTGTACCGTCCTGTATGCCATCTCCTGCTCCGGCTCTGACATGCGTGGTCCTCTCCGCAGATGCACCAGCACCCGCTCCCACTCTGCCCATTTCAAACTTCCAGCAACAGCCTGCACAGAACAGTTTCAATTTGGTAACTTTTCATCATTTTAATTTTCGTTAAAGAAATGCTAGTCAAAACATTTTGATAAAAAGAACCAAAAATTGGGAGAACAGCGCCTTTTCCTTATAGTTTGTATCTACATGACGTAATCCTTGGCTGGAAAAGAGCAACAACGAGTTTTATGTTAACTATTTCCTGATTACATATGGGTTGGGACACATCGAACCCAGGCAAGTTCTGCCTGTTTGATGTTTTTCTTGCATCGATCCAGTTCTTCATGCACGTGTTACTATTGTTGGTGCCTTATGCTCTTAATATAAGATCATTCCGTTTCATACATGCAATCTAACAGTTTTATTTTTATTTTTATTTTTTCATTTGAATATGTTCCTTTGAGATTCATGTCTGAAACGTGGAGATTGGCGTCAGATGCCAAACATATAGCGGTTTTATCAAGCAAGTAATTTGTTAGAAAGCCAAAACATATCATATTTTTCTCATCACCTGGAATGGGGTTTTGTGAGGGTGGTAGATGGGCAAAGGCCTACCCTCTTTTCAATTGGCTGCATCCAGGCTTGAATCCATAGTGCCTTATAAAAAAGGATCATCATCCAGAGCCACAATGCTCATCTTGTCAAGCGGGCCCTCCTAGAGGGTCAGCAGATAAGTGAAAGATAAGCGAAAGCCTAACCTCTCGGAGTGGCTGCACCCAGCCTTGAATCCAGATCTTTGACTTAAGAAACAAGCACCTTACTGTCACTCCAAATGACAGACCCTTAGCAGATAAGTGAAAGATAAGCCAAAGCCTAACCTCTCGGAGTGGCTGCACCCAGCCTTGAATCCAGATCTTTGACTTAAGAAACAAGCACCTTACTGTCACTCCAAATGACAGACCCTTACCACCTTATAACTTGAGTCATTTTTCAGCCCAGAAAACATAGGTCTACAAGTTCATGGGGGCTTACATTTGTACCCTAGAAAGGGGCATGGAAGGGAACAACTTGTCAAACAGTTTTAAAGGCGACACTGCACTCTGTTAAACTGTTTCATTGGGGACAAATGTTCCTAATATTTCATTTATTATTTCAAATTCCAGACCTTGATTGGGAACAGAGCTTCCTAACGTTGGTGTGAGCCTCTGAGGCTTTATAGCGTGGCTGAGTTCTAATAATGACATTGGATGTTTTGTGAGATTTAACTGTCTGATATGCCCAGTCTGGGTAGGTGACATTGTAAAGAACATATATTTTTTCATGTTTGGAAGAAGATGTGGTTACCTTGAATTTCTACTTTATTGGTTGCAAGGAGAATTTGCGATTGGAACAATTGCTCCTTTATTGGTTGCCTTGAATTTATGCATCTTTCTGCTTGGCATCCATAGGCTTATATCACTGCAGACCCTCGTGTCTTATTTTTGGCTCATTCTTTAGCATAATACTTCTCCAGTCTTGGTATTGGCTTGGTGAGGTGTAGATGGAAATTTTAATTTTATATTAGGGACATGCGAATCATTGTACTTTGTTTCATTGACTAATAATAAAAAAGCCATTACTTGCTCTCTGGATGAAAGCCATAATTGCCAACTACTTTATGTTGACGACGTCTTTTGTTGAGTTTTCTCTAGAGTTTTTGTTCTACCTTATCTTCTGTTATGTTGTTCAATTTTCACTTCAGTTTATGTTAAAATTTCTTTCCTGACAGTAGGCAGTTCAACATACTGATACGTGGTGAACAGGTGACAAGAGTCAATCATGAAAAGGTTACTTGATTGCATGCCCTTGGGCTGATACAAGATTTTCAAATGATGCTGTACTTTCAACTTTGGTCAAGGTTGTATTGACAGCTTTGCCCTAGATAATTGCTTCTAAGGCCCTAGTCATGGAAATATACGAAGGATAATATTTTTGGTATCATGTAGTAAGCAGAAGCAATTTCCGGCTTGGAGTGAGTGCCACTGTCATCTTTGACGGTCCGGTGTGTTAAAGGACTTGAGCCCTTGGTTTCTTCGGAAATGTAGATGGAAGAATACGCGCTCCAGAACTTTTTATGCAAAAAGGGTTAACAGCAAGTTGGCATTGGTTGAAACACCCCGTCCAATCCTTTTCCTTCCATCCTTTGTCCTAGAAGTAATTGGCTTTGTCGGGATCATAAACCTGTTGCATTGGAGGAAACTAAAGAGGGGTAATCTGGTCCTTCCGAATCATCTCAGTTCTCATTGGATCCATGTTATAGCCTTAAAGCACTTTCAACCATGCTTGACGTGGGCAGATGCATATCGCGTGGGTAGGAAGTAAACGCGTCTTCCTGAGCATGGGCCTAAAATATAGTTTTTCTAAATCTGAAAAAATCTACAACCCTTATTTCCACAAGAATTTCTTTGTTGATATCAGGAAAACTTTGTTTTCTTTTTTTCTACAGTTCAATTTTTAAGACAAAAGTTACGGCATGTTGTTTTGAAGTCCTATATTTCTCGGTTGGATCACTACTTACAAATACTCGTATTGCTGTGTTCTAAAAATACCTGATAACAAACAAATGTTATTTTGCAGATACGGCGGCGATCTGTTGCAGAGTTGGAAATATTTCGTAAACGCTGGCAGAAAGCAGTAATGGAGGATAAAAGCTGGGTTGATCCATTTGAATTGTTGAGAAGACGGAGAAGGCGTGCATACAAGCAAAATCCCCCATCAAAGAATTGAATTTGGAATGTAGGTGTTCTTTTGATCTCATTTACAAAGTTTTTGGGTTCTTTAAGAATGAACTGCATTTTGTGCCGTTTCTATAAATTGCGTTTTACGAGATGTGATTATGGATGCAGTGCAGGTGCAGGTGTTCTGTTTAAATTATATATATATATATATATATATTCTTTGAAATTCAACTAAACATGACTTTAATCCCCATGACATTGATGCAAAGGAGTGGCTCGTTCTGATGTCTGCAAAGCTAAAGTTCTCCTAGGAGAGTTTCTCCTGCTATTATTTTGCCCTTGTGTGCCTTACCAAGCTGAGCTGATTGGCACAAAAATGGCTTGGGCATTGTACTAATATCAAATAATGCTCATTGGGCGGTTTTTCTTGATTTGCCTATAGAAAACAATATCCCATTCTCTTCATGAATCATATCTGTATTTGTTTTTTTTTTTAATTTCTTTTTTGGGGTTGATTCAGTAGTCGAGTTCGCTTTGAAGTCCCATGACAGAAGTAATCCTAACATTTCCGATTAATCCTTAACATTCCCGAATACTCTCTTTCTCTTGGGTATTTGGTGAGGCTGAAATAAAACAATCATGGCACAGCACAATTTCATAACCAGAATCTTAGATGTCTGAGATATGTTCGAGATATCTAATTGCCATATCAACCAAACTAAAATTGCGTGCTCAATTAAAAAAAAAATCGACCAAGTCCTTAAAGGATAAAATGACACTAATTCATGCACAATAAAAATAATAATTGAAATTGAAACTGCACCAAAAATTTAGTGGACAGACCATGGAAAATAAAAACAGATTGATGTAAAAAAAAAAAAAGTCCTACAATTCTTTTTTTTTTCGCGGAGACGATCAGTTCCAGTTTAAAATTGCGGAGATGATCAGTTCCCGTTTAAAATCGTGGAGATGATCAGTGTCAATTTAAAACTAATAAGATGAATAAATAATAATACGAATAATATTTGGAAAGCCAAAAATAGGGTTTGCAGTTTCATTGATGAAGGTGAGGGATAAATATATGCAATGATGTTAAAGTGAGGCAAATAATTGAAAGCACAAAACGTTTGTATACGGTGTCGTCAGTTTTATCAGAAGGCCTGGCCTGGCCTGGGCTCAAGTGTGAGTGTGATTAGTAGGAGAGAGGAAAAAGGTTTATGAGCAGGCCTGGGCTTAAGTTTGAATGGGATCTCTTGGTGAGCGGAAAAAGGTTTATGAGCTTTGGCGTAAGGTTTTATGATAAACTTGGTTGGAAGGTTAGACCTTGAATGTAAGGTTTGGGTTTGAGCTTTGGGTATAGGTTTTCATTTTCCTGTGTTTTTCTGTATCGACTCCGGTGAAGGTTTTCATTCGTGTGTCTTTCTGTACCTTCTCAGGTGCTAAAGGTGACACCTTCTCTTAGGCTTGGCGGAAGTTGATATGGAGATTCTGAATCCTAATACTAAGATGGATTAATTGTGCTCCTTCATAAAACAAAGCTTTTTCATTTTGTAAGGACGGTTAGAAACGTTTGAATGGTGTTATGGGGAGGAATTTCTTGAATGTCTCATCCTTCTTTACGGATAGAAACGTTTGAATGGCGTTATGGGGAGGAATTTCTTGAATGTCTCATCTAGGTGCATAACATCATTCTTTACGGATTGAAATTCCCAGACGTTAAAAGGCGGAGAAAGACATGGATGGCTTTTTTCATTTTGTAAGGACTGTTAGAACAAAGGGAAAAAGGTGGAGAAAGACATGGATGGCTTTTTTCATTTTGGAAGGACTGTTAAGAACGTTTAAATGGTGTCATAGGGAGGAATTTCTTGAATGTTTCATGTAAATGAATAACATCATTCTTTATGGATGGAAATTCCCAAAGGGAAAAGGTGGAGAAAAAGATGGATGGCTTTCTTTCATTGTTAATAACAGATCCGTTGACAAGTTGGTTGATCTCCGGTAGATTTTATCTAATTAACTGCCCAAGAAGAGTCTCACATTAAAGTCAGGATTAAGTTAAAAGAAAAAGTCAGGATTAAGTTAAAAGATAAAATCTTGATTTATCTTGAGATTAAGATTCAAGACTTGTTTGAGGAAGTTATTTTGTTGATTGATTGTTTGAAAATATTTTTACATAGAAGAGTTAACATGAAACAAACATCTTTTCAAACTATTTCAAACTAATTAACAAAAGTGAGTAGATTTAGTTAAGGGATGCATCCATAAAGCTGATAGAGATAATATAAATAGAGTTACTTGGACTTTTAAATAGATCTTTGGATAATTGAATATCAAATGAACACTTGGAATGGTGGTTTTCTTGTTTTAATCTACCTTGATTTGGAATGATGAGTGAATGAAGAGAGGATTTTTGATTGATTAAAGTAATTTGGAATGATAAAACGCTTGAAATGATAGGATGCTCTAAAATAATCGAAAATTTATCAAGAATTTTATTTATTTTGAAAAGGAAAATTGCTAAAAGGTCTCTCAATCCCAAACTCTCTTGGAAAGCCTTCCAAAATCATTGTGTGAACTTAGCATCTCTCTAAAACGATTTTCAAAGGCATGATCTTGGACAAGAAAAGGTGGACTCTCTCTTGTACTTGCTATAGACTTGGTAGCCAAGAAATTTGTTAACTTGGAAAGCAAAACCATAACCACCAATTGGAATCTTCCTCTACTTGTCTTGGGTAGTTCATGAGAATGCAAATATTAAAATATTATCAAGCCATAACCTTAGGAAAATCATAAAAATGTAAATATTAACTATATTAAAATTAAAACATCACATAATTGATATGCACGAAAAATCCAAGAAAAACACACATCCAAGGTTCAAACCAGCACAACCCACAAGGCACATGTTATAACAACAAAGAAAATGAATTTAAACATTAGAAATAGAATCCAATGATACAAAGGTTAAGCAAAACAGTGAGAAGTCCCAAACAGGGCAATAGAGGAATAATGAAATCTAGGTTGTTAATTCATCTAGATTGTATCCCACTTGGGGTAAATTTAGTATCACTATAATGTCTTCTATATGTATGCATGATATATGATTTAGCTTTTATGGTCTAAAGAAAAAGAAAAAAAGATTTTCAAAAATTAATTTCTAATCTTGAGAAGGTTTAGGCTTTTCCACACATTTTTTAGAAGGATGATAGATGTGTTTTTCCTTTTAACTCCAAAGTTGGATAAAAGATTATCACCAAGAATGATTTTATTCATGACAAATTCAATAAGGCCTCAAAAATGTAATTATCATGGTACTTTTGGATGAGGAAAATGGAAGATATTTGGAGAGTTCTTACATTTCTAAAAGTTCATATTTTTTAATGGTGTTTTATTCATCAAGGTCTTTCTATCAGCATTTATCAACATATGGGAATTATTTCTCTTCAATGTCCTCTGTGTGAAAGTGGACTTATTTTCTCATTTTTTAGGAGTGTCTTGTTGCACATGCTTGGAAATGGACATCTAGAATTTATAACAACTCTCAACCAAACATCAATGATATTATTTTTGGTGACAAACCTGCTTTGTCTACTTCCTTTCTTTGCATTTGGAGGTGTCTTCAATCATTTGTTCTCTATTCTATTTGAAAGCTTTAGTGTGCAATTAGTAGTAAGAACATAATTATGATATTTCTTTAGGAGTAAAATATTAGATTCTAAAAAATGTTGTTTTTAGTTACAGTTTCAAGTAAAAAAGCTTCCAATGAAAAGCTGAACAATTAATTTGTTTCCCACAATATTAATTTCTTTTTGTTTTGGTGGCTTGATGATGGGAAACTATCAACATATGTAGCTATTTGTTCATTATTTTTGATTGATGTTTTCTTTTGTCTTTAGAGAGGTTTTCTTGCTCTTTACAAGAAACCCATTAGTAAGAAGTGAAAACCCTTTAGGGCACTCTTGAAAAAGGGAAATGCCTAATCCTTTTTCTACCTTAGAGGGGAAACATTTCAGGGTTGGTTATAAGCATGAAAATGTAAAAAGGCATTCCCAAAACCATTAGGCTTTTTCTAGACTCTCTTTTCGTTGATCTTATATACTTTGAATTCTTTAAATATTATTATTCATTTTTTCCGGGTTTGACATCCCCCCTACCCTAATCTTCGTTCTGAAAAATCTTAGGATGAGGGGTATGTAGATCTTTTTCTAGCTTCTAAGTTGCCTCTTGAGTACAATGTATATCCCAAAGAACCCTTACGCATAGCTTTTATAAGGGTAAAAGAAATGATGACTAAGTGGATTATGCCATTTGTCATGATGACATTAAAATCCACATTGAACATGATCTCTACCAATAGGATATGATTGATGAGAAATAAAAAATGAGTGTAACTCCAACACCATGTCTTCGACCAACCTTACCTTCGACCCTAGGGAAGGGGGCATATTATTAAATAACATTAAATGGACACAACATGATTCAAAATAATTGTTCGTGAGATTTCTTCAGATTGTACTCTTAGGATTTAAACCTTTTGCTTCTCATGCCTTGTAATTTTGATGGTTTTGGGTGATCCTATCCATTCTATCATTCTTGATACTTTTGAATTTTCTATGATTTTGAACTCTTGGGACTTTTTGCCACTTATAATATGAACTTTCTGATTTATTTATGTTTATGATCTTGCTAACATTTGTAGATCGATGCTCTTGACATTTTGCTTCTTTTGATTTTCTAACATTTCTAGTTTGGCTTGTTTGATCCTTTTGTCCCTTATGTAGACTTTGAAACACTAACTTTTTTGATTGGCTTTTAGACAATGTCGTAGAGTAAAGTCAAGATTAAGCTAAGATAAAATCTTGAGATTGAAATGACTAAGTTAAAAGGGATTAAACTACAAGAAATAATCTTAAACTTGAAATGACTAACTCTTGAAGATTTAAGACTCATTCAAGAAAGACACTTTGATAGTATTTTAACAATGAAGGTTTAATTTAAAAAAAAAAACAAGATTTTTTCAAATTAAATAACAAAGGCTAGTAGATTTAGTTAAGGGATGTACTGATAGGAAGTTGATAGACTTAATATGGATGGAGTTATGTGGACTTTCAAATAAATCTTTGGATGATTGAATATGATATGAATGCTTATAATGATGATCTTCTTCTCTTAATCTACCTTGATTTTGAGTGAATGAAGAGAGGATTTTGGATTGATTAAAGTGAATTAAAATGATAAAACACTTAAAATAATAAGATGTTCCAAAATGTTAGAAAAATGATTGAGGATTCTATTTTTTCTTTGAAAAAGAGAAGTGTCAAAAAAGTCTCTTAAACATCCCATACATATAGCTTTTATAGGGGAAAAAGAAATGATAACTGAGCTAGTGAATTATGCTGCATGTCACAATGACATTAAAACCCACTTTGATCATTATCTCAATTGATAGGATATGGTGTTTGATATAAAATAAAGGATAAGGAGTGTAACTCCAATACCATGTTTCCTACCAACATTACTTCTAATGTTGGGGAAGAGGATGTATTATTATATTAAATATACATAACATGATTCAAAATAATAGTTAGGAAGACTTTTTCAAATTGTACTTATGTGATTTAAAATGTCTACTTCTTCTACCTTGTAATTCTAATGATTGTCATTTCTCCTAGTACTTTTGAACTCTCTATGATTTTGACTTATCTAGACCTTTTAACACTTTTGATGTGAATTCTTTGGTTTATTTTATGTTTTTGATCTTGTTCACATTTCTAGACTGATGCTCTTAAAATTATTCTTCTTTTGATTTTCTAATAATTTTGGTCTAGCTTGCTTAATCTTTTTGCTCTTCTAGAGACTTTGAAACTTTAACTTTTTTGATTAGCTTTGGAACAACTTGGGATATCTTTTGACATCAACATATTGCCTCTTTTGTGTGTTGGAAACATTTTTTTTCAACACAAAGGATTTCTTTTGATGGTCTAGAAGAGTACATGTAATGCAAATAGACCCTTACGTCACTCTCCTTTTTTAGGAGGTTTTTCCTCTCTCTCTCTTTTTTTTTTGGTGGAAGATTTTTCATTTTTTGATTTGTTGACCATTTGTTTTGAGTAGGTTAGGCTTAGATAATTATTTAACAAAATTTTGAAGGATGGAGAAATGCCCAACAATTAGAAAAAAAAAAAAACCATTGTTGTTCTCATTTATGATAAATAAAGGTGATGCACAAAATTGTGCAAACTATAGAGAGATTAAGCTAATGTGTCATACTATGAAGCTTTGGGAGAGAGCCACAAGTAGTGTTTTAGACTTGAATTAATAGTATCAAAAAATCAATTAGGATTTATACTAGAGAGATCAACTATAGAGGTTATTTTCTTGATATGAAAATTGATAGAGAAATTTAGAAAGCATAGAGATAATTTACATGTGATCTTCATTAACTTGGAAAAAGCATATGGAAGATTTCCAAGAGATATTATTTGGTGGACCTATTGGAGGAAAAACATCCCATATATATATATATATCAAAGTGATTCAAGATATGTATGAAGGAGCTACCACTAAAATTAGGACATTTTGTGAAATCACATTTGATTTTCTAGTCAGAGTAGGTCTACATTAAGGGTTTGTGCTTAGCTCGTAATTATTTGCTCTCATTATGGATGAATTAACTAATGAAATACAAGATGAAGTCCCTTGGTATATGTTATTTTGAGATGATATTGTGTTGGTGGATACAACTATAGGAAATATGGCTTCTAAAATGAAGAAGTACAGACATGCTCTAGAATCAAAAGGTTTAAAAATTAGAAAAAGCAAGAAAAAATTATATGAAATGCAATCTCAATAAAAACATAAACAATGGTGAAATAGAAGTAACAATTCAAGGCCAAAAAATCCATCATTGCAAGTAGTCCTATTACCTAGGATCAATATTGCAATCATATTGTGAAATTTCTAAAGATATAAGAAATAGGATTGAGGTAGGATGGTTAGAATGGAGATAGGCTAGTGGTGTTCTATGTGATAAGATAATACCAATAATACTAAAGAAAAAATTTAATAGAATAGTAATTAGGCTTGCTATCTTATATGGTGTTGAATGTTGGGCAGTACAAAAGAGGCATGATTAGGATGAATTTAGCTCTTCATGTAGGCAAATGATGAAATAGAATTCATGTAGCCAACCCTATTTTATTGGGAGAAGGTTAAGATGATGATGATGATAAAGGTTAGACTTGCACCATAGCCATTTATCCTACTTGGTAAGTGCTTGATGACGATTGTGCAATTTGTCATAACTATTGCAACAATAAAAGGGTATCTTACAAATCCAAATGATTTTTACTTTATAAGGTAGAGGATTGGTCAAGGATGATGATTTGCCTTGGGCTTTTAAGGTGAGGGAATAGATGTTAAGATATGGAGCATTTCTTCATGGGAAAGGAAGGATATTAGTTTATGATTTATGGACCAAAATTTGCTTTCATGATGGTAGGATGTTCATGAGGATTTTTTTTGTGCTATTTGGATTTGTTGAGTATAGTTTGGAAATTTTTTGATTCCATCAAGAAAATTGTCATGATGTTTGTTCTTTATTTTCATGTTGGAGTTCATGATAGTCATTAGTCATGTTGAATTTTATGTTAGGAGATTAAGTTAGAAGTTAGGAGTTTTCATTTCAAAAGGTATATTATATCTTTAAAGTTAGGTTAGTGCAAGTCTTTTGAATGTGAGGAAGGGGCTTTATGCCATGTGATACTTCTCAAGTGCGATAAAAAGAGTTCATTGTTCTTATTTCAAACTTGATATGATGCTAAACATTTCATTTGTATGCTACTTTTATTTCATCAATTGAAGAAAGAGAAGAAGGAGTTGCTTGTGTTAAAGTCCTTTCATGATTTTAGTTCTTTTTGTTTTCTTTTTTATTTCATAACATTTTATATTCAATTTCATAAATAATTTCACAAACATTTCAAAAGTTGTTCACATTTCATAAGTTATTTCACAAATTTTGGAGCTTTATTTTCACAACATTAGTAGATCTATGTGTTTGATGTATGAATTTGAAGTTTATGTTCAAATTTGAGCTTGTCTCATTGTTATTTCACAAAGAATTCACTCAATTTTCTCTCATCTTTCAAGGGTTCTAAGGGATTCTTATGGTTCTTATTGGAATTCGTATTGATGTTTATAAATTTTATTTCATGTTAGAATTGAAAAGGTATATTGATGTTTGAAATCCGTAGATAATAGTTATGGACATCTAATTTGTAGATCTAGTCCTCCTAAGAAGGAGAGAACTAATTTGTTTTTAAATTTTAAACATTAGATGAAGAAGGAAAGAAACTCTAAGAAACTATCTTCAAATCTTTTCTTAATGGTCTTACATGTATTGTTTAAGTGTATATTTGAGATTTATTTAATTTTTTTTCTTCTTTTCATGAAGAATTGAGCCTAGAAATACCCTTTAATTGAAATTTCAAAGTCTAATGTTATTTTTGTTTTACAACTTTGTGCCAACTGTGATACTACTGTGACCAATAACACCATTTGTAATCAAATCATAGTTACTCTAGGAATAATCTTTGATAAAATCATGACTTGTAATAATTCTAGTTGTTTTAGCCATTTTGACCTATGATATTCAACTTGTTGCAACATAGAAATATTCTTCATTGCAACTCATGATCATCTCATGGATAGATCATGGTAATTATTGTAATCAAAATGCTACTTGTGGTTAAGAATAAAAGTAGTTGTTGTGTCCTATGATAATCTTGTGGTATCCAAATTAAAAGAACAAAAGACTTTTGTTGTTGTTTAAGCTTCTTGACCCTCTCATGCTTATCAGCTATGCTTGCTCCAATAATTGGTATCATGGCATAGAAGAATATCATAATTGCAAATGTGAAGGGCATCCTAAGTATAGTGTTATCTTCAATGGTACTCAAAACTTCACCTATTAGTATCATTTGATGAGATCATTACTTGACATCGATGATATATGATCAATTGTTGAAGGAGGACTTATTACTCCAAATTTGAATGCATTGGTAAGGAAGTAAAGGAATCGATTCAATAGAAGCAAGAAGAATGACTTATTAACTAAAATGATGATATGTAGAGGTGTTTTTAAATAAAGTGGAAAAAGAATAATCACCAAGATAACCTTCAAATAATGTTGAAAGGCTTTACAAAAGGATTACCAAGGCAATGTGGAGAATAGGAATCTTAAATTGCTAAAGCATTTATTGGAATTTAACAATCTTAGCCTTATGAAGGTTAATCATTGAATCATTTTCTTGAAAGGTTCATAATAATCTTAAGAAATTTAGATGAACATTAGGCCAATATTTCAATAGAGTCAAAAGTATAAAAGGTTATTCAAGTCCTCTACAAGAATCCAAGGTATATTCATTATATGAACATTATTTATTAAACCAAAGACCTCTTCACTTATATAATTGAGGAGTTGATTACATTCTTAAAAGGAGTAGAAGAAATGAAGTATTTTAATGTAAATGAGAATGTCTATGTAGCACAAAGTTAGAACCAAATAGGTTGAAGATACTCAAGAGGAAGAAAAAAAAAGAGAAAGGTTCCATCCATAAAGAGAAAATATGTCATTTAATGATTCAAGGCCTTAAAAGTTTAGAGATGGAAATTTATAGCCAAGAGAAAGAGGTTTTGGAAGAGGTAGATTAGGTCCTAGAGGTGGAAGGACCAATTTCTAGCAAAGAGTATTGGAATTTAGTAACAAAATAAGGTTCTTGAGATTTGACTATGTAGTGAGCTACACATTATGAATCTTCTAAAAAATTGACATGAGATTCATCATAAGTTGTTGGGAGGTTTGTGGTATTACAACATGAGTTGTAGTCTAGTTGTGATTAGAGACCATGAGGTCATCATAGGTTGTGGTCTTGATAAAGAGAAAAAAATCAAAATTGAGTAAACCATAAGTTGATCATGAGTCATGGTAAGGTCATGGTTACTATTCTTGAGCTTGTCAATGCTACCATGAGTTTACCAAGGGTTTTGGTGGTTAAAATGGTAAATCATAAGGCTACTACGAGTTGACTATGGTTCATGCTTTGTAAAAAGTCCAGCCATGAGGAGATCATGAATTGTGATATGCAAAAACTTCAAATCTAAGCTCACAATGAGTCGTAGTTTAGTTGTGGTGTTGCAAGAAATAGAAAACAGTGCAAGTTGATGAACTTTAACTTGAATCTAGGCATAGATTAGTAATTAAACACTTCTGACAATTTCCACAATGCAAAGTATACTTTCTAGCACTAATATTCCAACTTAAATTAAACAAAATACTCAAAACACTTAACCAAATAGCAGGATTCATCAAACTTTATCAACCCTTGATGTAACTGAGAGAGTTAAGACATTGATGTTAACAATAGTGTACAACTGCATTATTTATATGAATAAAAAATTTTTAAATTCAAAATTTTATTTATTTATTTATTTGAGTTGATAGGTGGATGTAATCTATTTTTTACTCTTACTCATCTTTATTTTGCATACATGTCTTACTTTTTATTGTGATAAATATCTTCTTAAATTTCTTAAGTATGGTCCCAATCATTTCATATAAATTACGAGGGGATACATGGATGCAATAACCTATTTTATTACAATAAAGCTCTTGTTACAAATTTCTTTCAAAAAACATCTTATTATTTTAATTGTTCAAGTTTCATAAAGCATTTGTTCTCTCATCATCAATAATCCCCATTGTTTCCAAACTAGTTCTTAGTACCATTCTTCAATTCAAGTCAACCTTATCAATTACCATCTCTTCTACCCATCATTTAGACTCAACAAGTTAAACATTTGATCTAGCAATCATAGTACCATTCTTTAGTTTCAATTCTTTTGCATGTTTCTAACAACAAAATCATCTAGTCCAAAGGTTCAAAGATTATCTATAAGTTTGATTTAATTTGCAATTTTTATCAAAAGAGAAATATTAAGATATTGACTTCAAACTATAGAGCATTTCCTAGTGAACCTGTACACACAAATTTCATCAAATTTTGATAATCTAAATTCAAGAAATCTACGAAAAATAGTTTAACAATGACTTGTGATTAAGTTGTGGTATTATAAGTTTCTAGGCTATGAATTCATGATGACTTGTGGTGTTGCAGATATTAATTTTTTTTAGACCATGACTCATGGTAAATTTCCATGACTTATGGTCAAGTCATGGTGTGAACCACGACTCATGGTTATTTTGTAGTTGTCTCAAAATCATCAACAACAACTTGTCATTGCTTTATGGTCTAGAACTTCCTAAAAGAAATTCATCATGACTCATGGTTTAGAGAGCATGACTCATAGTGTAGAGACTATGACTTGTGGTTCATTCATGGTGAATGATCAAATAAGGAAGTTCACCATGACCCATGATGAAGTCATGGAATAGTAACCATGACTTGTGGTCAAGTCATGGTATCCTCAGTAAACTTTAATATCTATTTCTAGCTAAACCACAACTCATACTATAATACCATGACTTGTAGTATTATAAATTAGGACTTGTGGTTAACAAAAAATTAGAATTTTGATAGATTTTGATATGTATAGTCAAAAATTTTCATCAAATAATTTAAAAAAAGTGATATCAAAGCCCTATCACCATGAATTACAACAAAGAATTAGCAAAATGGCCCATTATATTTAATGAGACCCAAGAATTTATCCTATGGAGAGAAATGATAAGAGTTCTGAAAGTAAATGAAGTATGGAAGATGATAGAGCTTGCAAAAACCCCTATCAAACTAACTTTAAAAGACAAAAATAAATCAAAAGATGATCATCAAATTTAATAACTTCTAGAAGAAGAAAAATCGAAGAGAAAAGATTCATATGCAAGAATGATAATCATTTTCAATATGTTAGCAAAAATAATAGGAACATTGTGCTTCCTAAAGGCCACCAAAGAGATATGGGAAGGATTATACTTAGATTACCTTAGGAACATTGAAAATTAACAAGAAACACTAAAATTTGGCACATAAAGAAATACTATATAGAATCTAGTTTGACAAATTAAAACTCAAGAGGGATGAAGAACTTAAAGATTTTTTTCTAAAAATGTATACTACTGATGAGTGGCGAGGTACGCCTACACTCAACCATACGAATACAAGCGTTACACATGCGATCCGGTCGAACTTTGCAGACAGACTAGTTGTGGCATCTAAACAGTTAGCCTTAGGTTGCAGTTCACTGTCTTCCCACCTGGACTAGTATTAGCTTTGTCACATATTGTTTAGTCCAGAGTGAGGTGTATGATGTGGTTTTTAATCTAACACTACTCCTGAAGGCAATGGAAAGTAATATTCACTAATCTAGGAGAGAGAGGATGAGAGAATCTAAACTAGCCTAAGTGCGATGAGCATCCATTCCTTGATTATCCACACACATCTTGGACTTTGTGCACGACTACCACTGGGATTACCAAGCACAGATCCTAGGTATGCTACTGGGTTACCAAGTAGTCATACTTACATGCTCGTAATCAAGGCATACTCATTCCGTGTTTAATAGGAGTTTAAGGGTGAGAGAGATTAATTAGGAAAGCAGTAAATAACAAGTAAATAAATAATTAATCTAAGTGAATGCTACAATGATGAAGTAATCTCGATCTTTATTGGTGGTCATGTGCATGTCCAAGTACGTCACACTCGAATAAAGGATGTCGTACAATTACAATCATCACACTACGGGCATGCACTATAAGGGTTGAGAGAAAAATGAAAACTAAAACTGACTAAAAGCTACCTATCGGATCTACCTACCTCTTATTTATAGATGAGGAGACAGGCTGCGATATCGTGTATGCAGTATTGCGTTGGTAGTGAGATCATAGATGCGATATCGTCGACGATATCGTGGGTGCGATATCGCAGCTGTTAGCAATTCATGACTCATCAACTACCATAAAAATTTTTTTTTGAATTTTTATGTGGTTTCATTCAACATCAAAAGGTACAAAAAAGTGGTAGAAATTCTTTATAGTGATCTTAGATATTAAAACATGATGATGAATTTTTTAACAAAACAAGGAATTCAAACAACTCATCATTGATGATATAGTTTCTCAAATTAGAACATCGGAAAGCTTGAGAACAGATAGTAATGAGAGGGAATAAGTTTTTAGTGCAAGCATAGGAATAAGAAGATTCTACAGAGAAGGAAGATTTAATAGAAACTATACTTAAGATTAAAACAATTTAGACATCAAAAAGACCTCAAAGAAATGACTGAGGAGAGGATTCATGAGATGAAGATGGAATTATTAAGGATAGAGAAATGCACAAATGTACTATTCTATTTCCTTGTGAAAATATTGTATAAGAAAAGGCCACATCATAGAAACATTTTGGGCTAAAATAGGACTTAGTGCTCTACAACTTAAGGGTAAGAACCAAGAAGAAGCAACAACCTTGAGCTCAAATGAAGAAGAAAACCAAGGTAAGTTTAAAGCCCTTAATTCCAACAACTTTATTAAGCAAAATTCTTGGATCATATACAACAATTTATCTAATCATATGACACTATACAAGTGTCATCTTCTTCAATACAAACCAAGAAAAATTGGTTGCATAAAAACAAGAGAAGGTAACCACCTCGATATAGGATTTGAAAACTATATTGGTAAATTACCTAATAACAAAGTCATAGCCATGAATAATGTCTTCTATGTATCACAACCCTTAAATTCCCTTATTTTAGTAGGAAAAATGACTAAGAAAGGGATAAAAATCACCTTAAAAAATAAATGATGCATCATTTGAAAGAAAAACAAATAAGAAATGAATAGAATAAAAGTCTATAGTAACAAAATTTACTATATGGATTGTAATCACTTTGATCTTAAAGGTAATCTTATCTATGAAAATAATCAAACCATAGTTCAGATTACTACTTTAAAAGGTGAAATAGATTAAGGCACTCATCAAAACATCTCCAAGAATTAATACTACATAGCAAATGGAGAAGAAGTCAAAACTTAACATAAAATATTGGAACACAACTCTTATAAAAACCTAGAAAAGATGTCAAAGTTAAAGAAAGAAAAAGGAATTTATATCAAAGACACTTATAAAGAAAAGTATGAAATTTGCATCCAAGGGAAGCAAACTAATAGTGCTCACATAATAACTATGTAAAGAAAAGATAGACCTTTAGATCTTTCCATATGGATCTCATTAAACCAATGTTGATCACCTCAATAGGAGGAGCTAATTATACTCTTGTCATTGTAGATTGATGAGTGGCGAGGTACCCCTACGCTCAACCATACAAATATGAGCATTTCACACACAATCCGATCAAATTCCAAGGACTAAGTGCTTATGTGGCTCTATAAAACAAGGACGGGTTGGTTAATTATTGTCTTCCCAAACTTGTATGTCATGATTGTATGGTTAAGTAAGCTTGAGGTATATGACTTTTATATCTTTTATGTTTTTATGTCTTGTGCTAATAAGGGAGGAGAGAGATAACTAAGTGACTAATTTAACTTAACTACTATTTAACTAAGTTCTAACTAATCTTAACACCAGCATTTGTTCCCACTTGTTGTACACATTTTGAACCAATGTAATGCTACTGGGATTACCAAATGCTATTCGTTATTGGGATACCAAGTGTTACACACATGCTTGAAGTGGTCGTACTGAGTGTATTTACTTAAGAGAGTGTAGGATGAGAGAAAACATTAATTAACTAGGAAATAATTTAATAACATCAATTAACACTAATTAATCTCTTCTAGATGCTACAAAGTTTATCATAAAGTTCATCTTTATTGTCGTACACAAGGTGTGCTCAGGTACACAATGCTCGAATGAAGATCTGTTCACTTTATGACTCCTACTGTGGGCATGCAGAAATAATTCTAACTCTGGGAGGGAGAAAAGGCAAGAGTTCAACTGAGGGTCTAATTAACTACTGCAAAACCAAGTGCGCCCACCTCTTATTTATAGGCAAGGAGATAGGTCCCGATATCGGGTATCCGACATCGCATGGTAGGCTCCAATATCGTGGCCCCAATATTGCGGTTCATCATACCCCCACGACTGAATGAAAACTCATCCTTGAGTTCCTTACAAAATATTGGGAAGGTATGGGATTATTGACTAAATGACAACTGATGGTGGAATGGGATGACAGACTCAACGTGCCTAGTGAATGGATCAATAAGCATATTACAACATTAGTGTTCATAACCATTGTGGTGAACACTCGTACATAAATGACATCCAAGCCTTTATTTGACAACTTGAAGAGAAAGAGAGAGAAAGAAGATGAAGCGTGTTGCCGCCAATGCCGAAATTGCACCTTTTGTTGTTTATCCATAGCCACGCCACCAAACTTGCTCCTTTCATAAACGCTCCAGTTCTAGTCCATCCTGAGTGCTTCCTCCAAGCCTAGTCCATTGTTTGTATGATTGCCATCTGTACACACAACACAGTTAGAAATGAGAAAGGATAGATAAACCACAATGCAGTTGATACTTTGCCTTAATATGAAGCACATTGGCTGAGTTGTGGTTATGGCAGAAACTAGTTTAGAGATTTATCACTGGTGACTACCCAAGGTGTAGGGGTTAGGCAAATAGTAGAATGGAAAAAATTGAAAAATTTGTGCCAGGGCCCCCACAACTAAGAGTGAACCTCTGGTAGTTATAAGATGGAAAAATATGAGGAACAAGAAAGATGAGAAAAAATAACAATGGCAACACTAATAAAATGGATGTCATGGATGGGGATGAAACAAGAAATGATTGATTGCAAGAAATGTTTAAGGAAAAGAAGTTAACAATTGCACCAAAAAAGGAATGCCAGTGGGTCCTCCCCAAAGTAGGCTCATGCCCTTTATGCCCTGACAAACCCACAAACCAAAGAATTCGTAGGCTCTAGGAATGTCATTTGGAAGCAAGAGTTAAAAACTTACCCACAAGAATTCACCAAAGAAAAATAATGCATCAACCCAGAAACAGACTAATGATAAAATCAACAATGAGGTGGACAATGGAAAGAAAGATGGAGAGGAGACAATGGAATGGAATCTCAAGAACAAGGTTCTGTAAAGTCCCTTGTGTATTTTATGGTTAATGTGGCTAAGTAGAACTCATCCCAAATCTAGACTCAAACAAACCACATCCAGTGACCTTGCATCAACACACTTGACCAATCCATCCACATGAAGCAACAAGAATGCTTCCACAAATACTCGCCACTATTTCGAGGAGAGCGAGATGGAGAAGTAGGAAGCGAGAAAGGGCCTTAGCTAGAGGGAACCTTCAGGCATGGGTAACATGTCTTTCTAGTCCCATAACGAGTGCTTATAGCCCATACTTCGTTATTGTGTCTAAGGGGTGTGCTTTGAATTCTCACTTTTTTTTTGTTTGAGAACCACACCATGCAAATACTTATTTTTATTCACTCAGTTTCCTAATGTTTGAACAATGTCAAAATGGTAGAAAATCCAAGAAAAAGCATCCAAGCACCTAAGAGAATGGCCAACACAAATGCATTAAATCCCCTTGAAGTCACACCCTTTTCATCTTTTGAGTCTTTCCTTGGTTTAAAAAAATACCCAGCCACCAATTTATTAATAAGTGTACTTAGAAAAAGGGGACTGTATAGTTCCAAGCCAAAGGAGACCANCAAGTGTACTTAGAAAAAGGGGACTGTATAGTTCCAAGCCAAAGGAGACCATAGAGTTGTATGGATGAGTGGACGACGTGGACTCATTGCCTGTTTTACCAAAAGAACCATACATTAATATCAGCATCATAATTCAAAGGTAAAAACCAAACATTAGCAATCAATATGATATAATTCAATCCACCATCAGGAGCACTTATTGGATGATGAATAAAAGTAAATCAAGCAAACAAAGAAATAGTAAAAATGTGAATGATGGTGTAAAAAAAAATAAGAAAGATTGAAAAATGTGCAAAACAAAAATGTGTAAAAACAAAAATGTGTAAAATAAAAACGTGTAAAACAAAAAATGTGTAAAAAAAATTCAAAAAGAACTGAGGGCCTAGAATTTTTAGCATAGGTGGCCATCTCCCCCACGATTGAGTTGGAAGGAGGAGATTCAAAATAGTGTTCAAGGTTGTCTACCAATAGAGATAGCATGTGTACTGGCTGTCCTAAGCTCATGGAAAGGTTTGGTTTGTTGCACGCTGACCAACAATTTCTTGCCCAGGCTCTCAGGTTTGTATATCGTCATGGCCTTTGAAGGAAAAGTTGCATAAATAATATAAGGTCCTTCCCATAGTGTTTGAAATTTAGTACATTGTGGCACATGTGTGGGATTCCAATATAGAACCTTATCTTCTGGTTGATATTTAACTTTCCTAATTCTTAGGTTATGACATTGTTTATTAAATGCCTTATGCAATTCATTAGATGACAGGGCAGCTAGTTGATTTTCATCTAGCAAGTTAAGGGTTACTAACCATTGTTTCTATCCCAGATTAAGGTCAAGGTGGAGGTCACATGCCTTGGATAGTGTACAGATTTCAATTTGAATAGGAAGTGTCAGAAGCTTCCCGTACACTAACTCGTAGGGAAAGTAGCCTGTAGGGAGTTTCCATGTGGAGTAGTATGTCCAAAGAGCATCGTTCAGTTTAGTGCTTTAGTCTTGCCAATACTTACTGTTGGCGACCGTTTGGGACGCGACCGCCAACGAGTGTCCTCGAACAGGATTTAGGTGTCTGCTGGTCTCTGGCTACACCAAGGCCCAGATACCTCCAAATAACTCAGTAGTTAATGTGAGTATGTGTGTGTGCTGTTGCGGCGTGCGGTTGTATGAAATGTGACCATTTCGTTGTGTGTGAACTACAAATGACTTACTTTAAAGAGATTCAGCCAACTTTGTCCAGTACTGTGAGTTATTGAAAGTTTCCTATTTTGTTCAACTACCTAGTCTACGCGGTCCTTCTAATACCTTCTTGTAACAAGTAAAATTTTGCAAAAACATTTGAGCACAACTCCGCAAATCTACTCCTAATTTTCCCCAGAGAAAGAGGTAGTTCCACAAGAAAACTAGAAATAGAGCAAGATTCAATGGAAATAGACAGAAAAGAAAAGAAAGCAGATTTGTGTGGACCTCAAATATTTAAACAA
>MNCI01004635.1:442970-455437 GCA_015680685.1 Gnetum montanum
TGTTCCGGTGCTAACTTCTGCGATCGCGGATTGTTAAACACGGCCACACCTGCAGAGTTTATCACGCAACACCGACCCTGGCTTTTCTCCTTTGTTTTCTGCAACTTGAATCTGAATCTGTTACAGAAACATTAGCAATCGGCAAGCAAGAACGGATTGAGAACGCGGGCCTTTCCGGTGGTTGCCGTAAATTGTGCAGAAATACAGGCGAAAGAAGATAATATTGATATTCTCTGTTTCTGTTTCTGGCCGCCGTAGCCCCAAATTTCAAACAACGGTTCTAGCAGCAACGCCTCAAACCAAAAAAAAATATTTCTTTTTTCCCTGCAAACGTTTTTGCCCTTTTCTTCTAGATTGTTCAGCAAGAAACTTTGGCTACTGTATTTCCGTTGATGATTTTCTAACTAAAAAAAAATGGCTCCCATTACTGCATTTTTGAGAAACAGCAAATGATTTTACTTTCACTTTTGTTCAGGTTCCTGATGAAGCCAAATGAAATTCGGAATAGAATTAGGACTGCCCAATTATTTCATTGCTGATCATTTCTTTCTGCCTTGAATTCAAGTTAAACTCATTTGCTTTGGAATCCCCTATTTTCTGAATAAACTTATCTTGCAATTTTCTCCTGTATTCGCGTTCAAAACCTTAGTCTTGCATAAAGAAATCACTTTCTTCTTGCTTGCCCCGGTAAATTATATGAATAATATGACTCTTGATACTTTATTTTTCATCCTTCATTTTCCAAAGGAGCATGATAAATTTTCCTTATCATTAAAACAAATTTATCTTCCTTTAACTATTCTTCTTGAATTCAAAGTATAAAATATCATTTAAACACAAACACCATGTATATTTCTCTTGAATATCCCTTGTGACTTATTCATATTTTATCATCTTGCTGCTCCATGAAATGGCTAAATGTATCAACACTTACTAATAGTTCTTGTCAATATTTTCGTAATCTCCCTATTGGTGACCTTTGCTTGATTTTTTGCTTGGGGGTGGTATGGTGTAGTCAATTTATGCTCAACCACTAAGCATTGCATTAATTTTTGAAAAGTTGCACCTATGAAGTGTGTACCATTATTTGAAATAAGTGCATGTAATGCACCAAACCTATTCACAATTTGTTGTTGAACAAATCGTGCAGCTATAGATGATGTACAATCTTTAACAGTAGTTGCTTTGGTCCATTTTGTTAGGTAATCAATGGCAACAATAATATAAGCTTTTCCACTAGAGATTGGTGTAATGGACCCCATAAAATCAATTCCCCAAATGTCAAAGGTTTCTAATGGTTGAATCCATTGTTGCAGATCCTCCATTCTAGCAGTCATTCCCCCATCACGTTGACAGCGCTCACAAGATTGGACGAATTGATGGGCATCTTGAAACAATGTAGGCCAATAATATCCTGCAAGAGAGATCTTGATGGCCGTTCATCTCTCAGCGTAATGACCCCCATAAGGACCCTCATGAGCATCTTGGAGAACTCACAGTTGATCTACATTAGGAACACACCATCGAACCAAGCCATTAGGACATACTTTGTAAAGTTGCCCATTGATCTCCATAAAATACTTGGCTCATTGAAGAAATTATTGTTTCTTTTTGGCGTCAAACCCTTGTGGTGTTTGTTGGGTGAGGAGATAGGTACGAATGCTACTATACTAGTTTGTCTCCATGGGTGATTAATTATTTACTACACCGGCAAAGAGCAATTCATCTGGGAAATAGTCAAAAATTGGATACTCATCCTCTTTGTTGTCCCATCATAATCGAGATAAATGATTAGCAACTACATTCTTAGTGCCTTTGCGATTAATCATTGTTAAATCAAACTCTTGTAGGATTACAAGCCATCGTATGATATGAGGGCTTACCATTAGCTTATTCATGAGGAACCAGATTGCACTATGATCTATATGTATATATACTTTATATCCCAATACATTGTGTCTAAACTTTTCTAGTGTAAACACTATAGCCATTAATTCTTTGTCTGTGGTAGTGTAGTTAAGTTGTGCACCAACGATACTTCTACTTGCATAGTGGATGTAATAAGGATGCTTCTGGTCATCTAACTATGTAAGTATAGCTCCTAAGGTATAGTTCGACATGTCAGTCATGATGGAATGGTTTGGACCAGTTAGGAGCTTGTAGAATGGGTGTTTCTACTAGCTTCTATTTCAGAGTTTGGAAAGCTAATTCGCACTCCCTGATCCATTTGAAAGGTACGTCCTTTTTCGTTAATTCCACCAATGGTTTGGCAACCTTTGAAAAGTTCTCAATAAATCTCCTATAGTAGCTAGTGTGTCCAAGGAATGATCAAATATCTTTGACAATTTCCGGTTGATGGGTAATTCCTTGGATAACTTTGGTTTTCTTAGAGTCTACCTTTATCCTTGTGTGTGAGATCTTGTGCCCTAGTACTACACCTTCTTAGACCATCAAATGGCTTTTCTGCCAGTTGAGCCTCAAATTGGTTTCTACACATCTTTTTAACACTTGTTCTAACTGGTCCAAGGCTTGATCAAAGTTTGCTCCATAAGTGGAGAAGTCATCCATAAAGACCTCCATGCCATTCCCTATCTACTATTGGAATATGCTTAGAACTAGTCATTGAAATGTTGCAAGGGAATTACACAAGCTAAACGACATCTATTTGTATGCAAACGTTCCCCAAGGAATGGTGAACGTAGTCTTGGCTTGGTCTTCTAGCGCTATTTGTATTTGGTTATATCTGCGCTATATCCATCTAGAAAATTGTAATAGCGATGCCCTACGATGGTGTCTAAGACTTGGTCAAAAAATGGCAATGGAAAGTGATCTTTGAATGTTGCCATATTTAGTAGCCTAAAATCTATGCACACCTTCCATTTACCTAGCTTTTTAGGCACAATAACTAAGGGGCTAACCCATTCACTATTAGCAATGGGGTATATGAACCCAGCCTTGAGAAGTTGTTTAATTTCTTCCTTAACTACTTGCTTTAGCTTTGGGTTCAATTGCCTCAATGGTTGTCTTCGAGGCTTCATGGAGGGGTCGGTGTAAATTTTGTGCTGGCATATCCTAGGGTCTATTCCAGTTAATTTAGGATATGACCAAGTGAAGGCTTCTGACCATTTATTTATCACCTTCAATAGTCTCTCTTTTTGTTGCGGAGAAAGCTTCGCGTTAATGATTACCGATTTTCCATTTTTAAGGAATGTGTATTCCATACCAGTGGATAATGGTTTCAGCTTGAGGGGCTCCTGCTTAAATTTCTCAAGGAAGTTGGAGGTGGGCTTGCTCTAATGCATCTATGCTATCAATGTAAGTGCAAGTCAAACCCTCGGTTCTATGCATATGATTGAACTACTTTCTTGATCAGTTATTAACCACTGGGTGCCTTCTTGTTGTGTGGCTGCTACATACAGGCATCTTTGTATGTTGATCACTTGCACACTGATTGCATGTAGGTAATGCTAAACTTTACACCAACCATGACCTCTGCACGCAATTACATCCCATGTCACTATATGTGATGCATGGAACTTTCTTCTTCTCAATCTTTCTAAATGTGTTTTCCTTTGATATTTCTAAGGAAAGATCGTGAATTTCTAGGCATGTGTCGATGGTGCTTAGCCATGCCCTTCCCATTATGATTGGAAAGTTCCCCTTACCATTGTTCACCTGAATCACTAGGAAGTCAGCTAGGTATGGCCACCCACAAATAGTGATAACAATGTTCTCCACTAATCCCAACGGGATAGTGATGGACTGGTTGGGCAACTCTGGACAGATGTTTCTCTTTTTCAATGGGGGCAAGTTCCAAGCCTTGTACATTTCTTGAGAGATTAAATTGACATTAGAATCTAAATCCAAAAGAGCTTTGCATGGCTCATTCCTAGCGATTTGTAAGTATATCAGAGGACTCCTAGGATCAGAGAATTTTCTGGGAAGATGGCCAGCTCTGATCCAATCGGTGATGACATGTGTTAGCATGACTGTATGCGTTGAGTGTGGTGGTTGGGTTGAAGGAGGCTTTGAAGTTTTGATTGATACTAAGACATCTAAGGAATCAGCCGCTTGCGATTACAAGGTCTTGGTTGGACTATTGGTTCTAAAGAAAGGTCTTTTCTTCATGTGGTTATTAGAACCAATAGTAGGTTGAGAGTTAACAGCCCTTGTGGCATTACGTTGTTGCGGCTGGGCAGGGAGTTCACCTTACATCGCGGGAACAAGTGGTAGTGGAGCTATTGGTGGAAGAGGTGCAACCGAATGAGAAGGATGGTATGTTTGTGGAATATTGCCCCTAGGGGAAGGAGTCCTATAATACTCATAGGCTTGGTAGTGAGGTTGAGAAGTAATGTGACCAGTAGAGTCACATGGAGAGACTGGCTGCTGCACGTAATATCCATACTGGTCAGGTTGCTGGTAAGGATACTGTCGCCTTGGTGGTGGCATTCCCCATGATTGTGGGTGCTACCATTGTTGATATTGCTTAATCAGTTGTGGTGGAGTTCCACTTGGATAATATGTTAAGGGTTGGTGGAACATCTTGGGTTACCTTGGGGGGGTAAGGTAACCTTCGGCGTGTTTGTTGTTTGTTCAATCGTGGGTTAAGTGCATACACCCCAGACTTTTGTAGATGTGAGATTACAAGGTAACATCACTTAGGATGTTCATATTGACATATCTCACATCCACTATTATTGTCTATTTCTGAATCCACAACCTCTTCAATGATGACAACTTTGCCCTTACCCTTGCTACGTGTATGTTCAGTTTCTCTTTTCTTTCTTTTTTCACGATCACTAACTTGCTCTCTAAACTCCTCTACTATTTTAAGAACAGTTTGAAATCTATTGTCTAGGGAATCCCACATTTGGTCTACCTTTGTCGATACTTCTGATGTCAACTTTTGGATAGGCAAATTTTTCCTATTCACCATCTCTTCAAGTGGTAACTCTTCTTCATTCTTACAAAGTCTTAATCCCCTCTTGCAGAGGCAAGGATCTCTGTTATACTCTTTCACACTTTCTCTCTTCCATAGCTCAGCTTCTTCCTTAGCAACTTGCTCTAATAGTCTTTGAATTTTATGGGACTTAAGCTCAGATAGTCTTCCTTGGGCATAAGTCCCAAAGGTTCTTCTTGTTTCATGCCTAAGCCCATCTACGAGATGATGCAGTTGATCCCTTTGCGAATAACCATGGCTAGGACAATAATGTAACAGTGCATAATATTGACCCATGGCGGCATTTAAGGATTCATGTCCTCCTTGTTTCCATCCTTGGATTTGCTTTCGCAAGTTAGACACTCAGGAGTACATTTGGTACTTGTCGTTGAAAAATTCTAACATAGTACTCCACCTACGAATGGATTCCAGTTCTAAGGACTGGTACCAGCTTTCCGCTTCTTTAACTAGTGTCAATGGGAACAACTTAAGTTTTTGCCATTTGTTCTCTATATTTTGTACGGCACACGCATCATGGAATGCTTATAAGTGATTTTGAGGATCAGTATTGTATCCCCCTTCAAATCATGGGATGTTGTTCATACCTAATCTCTTGATCCTACTATCTTTTTGGTGCCTTGTTGGAACTCTAACAGCCTCAGTTATGTCTAACATACTTTGGGTAGTGAGTAGGGGTTCATCGTGATTGTCTCGTCCATGACGTCTATGATGCCTACGTTGTTCCCTACTCTCCCTTCTTTTATGTTGTGGTTCTCTAGAGTGCCCTCGTCCCCTTTCTTTGTTATTTCGTCTATGACTTCCACCTTGCCTACCTTTATCCCCATGGCCTTTTTCTTTATGACTGCATCCATATCCTAAAGGAGAAAGTGAAGGTGATGATGAAGGTGAAGAAGAAGGAGAACCATCACCATGACGGTGTCTGCTACCTTCTCTTCGGTGGTCTCAACCTCGATTGCGATTGCAATCAAAATGTCCATCTTTATCATGTGTTCGTGTTCCTTTTTCGGATCCTTTGTCCTGTGGGTATTAGAACCTGGGTTATGAATAGTGGAATGAAGGTTATGATACACAACCCCTTGGCCAAATTCAAGGGGAGGAACATCATTGTGTGGGTGATTGTCAGAGGCAGGTTCACCACCCTCATTTTTGCTTAAGACATGTGGGACATCCTAGGACCACTTACCCTTCAAAGACTTATGATGTCTCTCCTGTTGCAAGTCCCTTTGATGTTGTGCCTCCATGGGATGGTGTTCTCTTGAGTCATGGTCTTGCACAACATATTTTGTGTGTAAGTGCTGCATGCTAATTCGTGTGAGAGCATGAAGAAGCATGCTTGGGACTGAACGATCGGGAGGTAACACTATGTTACCTTCTAAGTCTCATCAACGTAGTTGTTTATCTTGATGGAGGATAAAGGTGAAGTCTAGTATATACTCATCGGGATGAATATATACCACTCGAAATTGTTGAGGGACTGACAGATCAACGTCATGTGTATTATGTCATTGATTATTTCCTGTTTTAGACCTAGGTAGTGAACCGCTTTCATATGAAGAAGGAGACATACTTGTCTGTTTAGTGTGCAATTTATTGTTTTCGTTTTCTGAACCAACCCTAAGGGTTCGTTCCAATGATGTGAATGATTTCCTACATTCTAATTAGCGCACAAACAACTAAGCCCCCAGCAATGGTGCCAATGATGAGCGGCGAGGTACCCTTACACTCAACCATACGAATACGAGCGTTTCACGCATGATTCGGTCGAATTCCAAGGACTAAGTGCTTATGCACCTCTATGGAACAAAGATGGGTTGGTTAATCATTGTCTTCCCAAACTTACTTGTATGTCACGATTATATGGTTAAGTAAGCTTGAGGTATATGCTTTTTATATCTTTTATGTTTTTATGTCCTATGCTAATAAGGGAGGAGAGAGATAACTAAGTGACTAATTTAACTTAACTACTTATTAACTAAGTTCTAACTAATCCTAACACCATCATTTGTTCCCACTTGCTGTACACATCCTGAACCAGTGCAACGCTGCTGGGATTACCAAACGCTAATCGTTATTGGGTTACCAAGCATTGCACACATGCTCGAAGCGATTGTATTGATTGTATTTACTTAAGAGAGTGTAGGGTGAGAGAAGAGATTAATTAATAAGGAAATAATTTAATAACATAAATTAACATGAATTAATCTATTTTGGATGTTGCAAGGTTTATCATAAAGTTCATCTTTATTGCTGTACACAAGGTGTGCTTAGGTACACAATGCTCGAATAAAGATCCATTCACTTTATGACTCCTACTACTGGCACACAGAAATAATTCTAACTCTGGGAGGGAGAAAATGCAAGAGTTTGGCTAAGGGTCTAACTAACTACTGTAAAACCAAGTGCACCTGCCTCTTATTTATAGGCAAGGAGATAGGTCTCGATATTAGGTATTCGACATCGCATGGTAGGCTCTGATATCGTGGACCCGATATCGCGGTTCATCATAGATGATTATTCAAGATATACTTGGACTTACAACATGAGAAATAGGCTAAGGTAATACCAAAATTTAAAGAATTCTATACTATCATAAAGAATACTATGGACCTATCCATCAAGGAGATTAGATTAGATAGAGGGGAAGAATTCATCAATCAAGAATTTAAAGATTTCTATACAAATCAAGACATTTATCATTAGATTGCATGTGGATATAGTTCACAATCAAATGGTCTTTAAAAAATAAGGATAAAAACCTTGCAAGACATGGTAAGATGTCTTCTAAAAAATTCTTAAATCTATGATAATTTTTGGCACATGATGATGAATGTAACAACCTACATCACTAATAGGATAATTAGTAGCAACAACAAGGAAAAGTACTGATATAAGCTCTTCTAGAAAAAAATTCCAACATAAAACACATGAGAATATTTTTATGTCACTATTATGTTAAGGCTTCAAAACAATTTTTAGATAAATTGGAAAATAGAGAAAAGAAATGTATTTTTCGAGGATATGACATTAAAATAAGTAGATATACTTGTTATGATCCCATAGAGAAAAAATGATACACATATGGAGATTTTGTATTTATGGAAAATAAATTTGGCATAAAAGACTTCTAGATTTTAAATGAAAGATGAAAAGTTCAAAACATTTCCAAACTATGAATATAAAGAAATCACCCATAAGAAAAAATGCTAGATAGTAAATTTTAAACAAGAAAAACTAGATCAAATTCCATTAAAACATAACATATTTAGCTCTTTCTCTAGAACCAAAAAGTGTAGAAGAAGTATTGAAAACAAAAACTTGGAAAGAAGCCATGGATAGAGAATACAAATCCATCGTGAAAAAAAAAAACATAGGACTTGGTTGATAAACCAAGAGAAAAAAAGGTGATTGCAAGTGGTTATCGAAAATCAAATTTAATGAAAAAGGAGGAGTCATCAAACATAAATCAAGAATTTTACTAGGAGACTCCAAACAAAAGAAACACATAAATCATGAGAAAAGTTTTACTTTAGTTGCAAGATTCAAAATCATTAAAGTTGGCCTTTCAATTTTTGCTCATTACAAATTCAAACTCCATTAAATACATGTAAACTCAACCTACCTAAATGGTGATATTAATTAAGAAGTATATATTATCAACCATAAGGATATGCCATTAAAGGAAAGGAAGACAAAGTCTAAAAATTAAGAAAAGCACTATATGGTCTAAAACATGCCCCTAGAGCTAATTTCCAAAGAATCAATGATTACTAGTTGAAGAAAGGATATGCATCTTACATTTTTGAACCAACATTGTTGGTGAGGACTAGGCCTCCAACATCCCCAAATTGAATCCAAATCCTACAAAATTTTCATAAGAACACATAATGAAAAAGAAAAAAAAGAAATAAAACTCTTTATTCTTTCTTGAAAACATGAAGATTCATATAAATGTTGGAAGAAAACATCCTAAGGATAGACCACACTCAAGATCCTCACAATCATACTCCTCTCACATAAAATATAAGTAAAAAAACAATGGCTCTCATCACTCTCACATATAATTGCCCATGATGGCTACAACTAGAATAGAGTGCTCAAGAAGAGCTTACTCTCTCTCTTCCAAGATACTCTATTGAGGCTCTCTAGCCTCCTCCGTTAAGACTAACCTTTTTCTTTCTGACTAGCATGATTAGCCTATTTGGCCTACATAAACTTGAGACTTTGATGCCTTTTTATAGCCTTCCAAGTGATCCTTTGTCTTTCCTCAAAATTAGAATTCAATTTAAAGTCCATTGGAATTCGTACAAGCCATCTTAGAGAAGTAGAAGACATCTTTTCCAAAGATCTTAGAGGAGACGTCTTGTAGGGGATGTCATGAAGGAGATGTCTTACCTTATGGAAAGGCATCTTGCCTACTAGGGCGACATCTGTCTTGGTAGGGCCAAACACAAAGATTCTTGTTTTGAGGTCTAGAACTTTTGGATGTCTCCAAACAAGTTCCCATAGAACTTAGAACATGTTAAACTCATCAAAATGAGCCCAGAACACCTTGAAATATGTCAAAACTTAAGGGAAAGATCCCATCATTGGGGAGATGGTACATTGGCCTATTTGATATTTACATCAGTACCCTTCCCTTTTAAAAGACTCTTGATTTGCACATAAGAGGCCTTTACAGTTGGGATAGCTATTGCCCCTCACATAGGTCACAATTCAAACCCAAACCAAAGCACAACACACATGGAATGGTTAGAGCTCACAACATTTTATCTCTAGCATCCAAAACTTATTTCAAAAACACACATAAACACACAACACAATGTATGCATGACACACATAAACACACATACACACATTAGCATAATTTTAATGTTACATCACAATGGAGAATTACATGAAAGAAAAATGGATACGATCTTTGTTCTCAAAGGCTTAACCATACTTCCATCTTAAAAGCATCAAATCTCATATGTTTCTTCCATGACTTGCAACAAAAGAAGAGTAAGAAAATTAAAAGGGTTAGGTATCCTCAAATCAACTTCTTTTCTTTCCTTTCTTTTTTTCTTCTTCACCTTTTTCTTCTTGGTGTTTGAAACATTATCACTTAGCTTCCTTTAACCATTAGCACCACATTGCAGATTATCTTCATGTTGCTCATCTATTTCACAGCCAAGATAATCAAGTTCTTCAACACATTTTACAAATTCATCATTGCCATTATCCATTCAAATTTTGGAAAATCATATCATTATCAAGGTCTTCATCAACATCAATAATGATCTTCTTACAATGACTATCCCAATAGCTAGCATCATCAAAAAAATTATAATTACTAGCAATCTTGATAATAGCTTCAAAATGAGATACATTACTACCATCAATAAGGGAAAGCTCACATTTACTTATCTCTTCATGGCTTCTCCTGTTCAACATTGGTTCAACTTGATCTTCAACATGTGGCTATGTAGCATCATTGAAATAAGAAGGTTCCAAAACCCAAATAGGAGTCTACCATTTCAATGGTTTCTTCCCTTCAAAGGAATCATCATTAGTCCTTGCATCCTACTTTGAAGGTTCCAACTCAAAGGCAAACTCTCCATGATATCAATAAAAGATTCATCAAAAATCACATCAAAGTAATTATTCTTTCACATACCTTGTCTGGAAGACTCATTTATCTCCCATGAGATAACCTCAACTTGGCTTAGAATATTTTTTTCCATTGACACAAGGTATAGAACAATTGCAAAACATATGAGAATCATACCTTCTAGTGATGCCCTTGACCCTTCTTGAAGAAGTCCCTTAATGTTGGCCTCTCTTCTGGCTTTGATCCTTTACCCTCCATGACTCATGAGGTAGGAACTCTTTTTGATTAGCAGCATACACCATCTTGGACTTTGAAGATCTCTTGGTCCTTTTGATAAAGCCCTTGATTTCCTTCCTTAAAAACTTTGAGTATTGAGCACTCTCTTGCCCTATAAGAGATGCTTAAGAACTTCTCTTCTCATTGATCTCTACTTCATTAGACCCTTCATCTTCTTTCCTTTCTCGATGGCTATAAGATAACCTCTCAATTCTTCTCAAAAGACTCAACACATTAGCCTTCATTTCCTTCATATCTTTCCTAAGCTTCTTTACACTAAGGTACTTAGATGTCATACTTTGAATTACAACATAATCCCCAAGCAACCAAAAATTATAATATCCACAATTCTTCTTTAAGCTACAAGCACAAAACAAAAATACCCAAAACTATTTTTCAAGTTATGAGTACTAAACATAAACATGCACAAATAATTTTGGATTATCGAAATAAATTCAACTCAAGATATGAAAATCTAAAAGTGTAAATCTCAAAATTCTTATAAACTCTAGTTATTCAAAGCTTATGGGTATCTAAAATAGTAATAATTTCCAATACCCAATATAATTATTCATCTAACTTGACCAAAAGAAGTTCCATCAAACCCTCATGAAGTATGGAAGTTATACCAATTCAATCTTCAAACCAAAATGACATGGAAGATGAGTGAACTCCTTATGTGGTGATGTAGATGACTCTACAACTTAAGTAAATTATCTTCAATTCCTTCACTTTGATACTAATCTAGTGAGGACCAAGTCCCCAACATTCCCAAATTGAAGCCACATCCTACAAAAATCTCATAGGAATACATGATGAAAAATAGAAAAGAAATGAAGCTCTTTATTCTTGCTTGAAAGCATGAAGATTCATACAAATTATGGAAGTAAACATCCCAATGATAGAAAAAATTCAAGATCTTGACAATCACACTCCTCTCACATATGACATAAGCCAAAAAACAATGTGTTGGCGACCATTTGGGACGTGACCGCCAACAAGTGTCCTTGAACAGGATTTAGGTGCTTGCTGGTCTCTGGCAACACCAAGGCCCAGATACCTCCAAATAAACTTAGTAGTTAATGTGAGTATGTGTGTGTGCTGTTGCGGCGTGTGGTTGTGAAAAATGAAACGATTGCATTGTGTGTAAACTACAAATGACTTATTAATAAGAGATTCAGCCAACTTTGCCAAGTACTGTGAGTTGTTGAGAGTTCCTATTTTGTTCAATTGCCTAGTCTACGCGGTCCTTATAATACCTACTTGTAACAAATAAAATTTTGCAAAAACATTTGAGCACAACTCTGCGAATCTACTTCTAATTTTCCCCAGAGAAAGAGATAGTTCCACAAGAAAACTAGAAATAGAGCAAGAGTCAATGGAAATAGACAGAAAAGAAAGCAAATTTGTGTAGACCTCAAATATTTAAACAAGGTAAAATGACACGAGTAAACACTTCACAATAAAGCTATCCCAAATTCAGTATCTACGAATTGTTCAAACTTCCAAGGCTCAAATAAGAAATTTCTTCAAGAAAATCCTACTATGCTACCAAAACTTGCTGCGTAAACTATCACATACGAGACTCCTTGTTGGCTAGATAATGGACGTCAACAATTGCATTCAATAGAATCTTCAAAA
>MNCI01004635.1:455636-484252 GCA_015680685.1 Gnetum montanum
CAATAAAGCTATCCCAAATTCATTATCTACGAATTGTTCAAACTTTCAAGGCTCAAATAAGAAATTTCTTCAAGAAAATCCTACTATGCTACCAAAACTTGCTGCGTAAACTATCACATATGAGACTCCTTGTTGGCTAGATAATGGACGTCAACAATTGCATTCAACAGAATCTTCAAAAGACTTGACAATTTNCTAGCTAAACAATTTAAACAAAATAAAAATAAAACATAACTCACAAGACTATGACAAAGAGGCTGAAATCCTTTCTTTAGTAAGTCATCTTACAAGAAATCTTCCAAGAGTGTGTCTCCAAGTGAGAGCTCCCAATAGTGTTATCCCCCCTTGTGTTCTGAGACCTCCAAATGTGTTTTTTCCCTTTCCTACCCTTGAAGCCCTTTTATAGGGTTCAAAGGTAGTTAGGTAAGTTACAACTATTTTGGGTGGTTATAACCACCATAGAGATAAAAAAGCTGCAGTTGACAAGTGTCCCATTCAGTTGCCAAGTGTCTTCATTTAGTTGCCAAGTGGTCATCATGGAGATAAAAAAGTTGTAGTTGACAAGTGGCCATTGTGGAGATAAAGAGGTTGTAGTTGACAAGTCGCCTTTGTAGTGGTTACAAACATCATGGGATTAAGGCTAGGAAGTTATAATTTTCACAAAAAGTTACCACTATAGAAAATAAAAGCTATGGTGGCCAAATGGTATGTTCATATAACTATCCTATGAATTATTTTTAAATAAAACTATATACATAATGAATACGTTTTGGCAATGACTCCGACAAATATATAAGCAATGAATCGGCATCCAAGGCTTCATAGTGCTGGACTCAAATTTCATACACAATTACACTCTTCAAAGGTTTGGCACTACTCAAAAGTATGATCTCAACCTTTTCCATGGAGGCTTGTCCCCACTTCTAACCCCAACATAGCATGCTATTGAAAGCCTCCTTTCTCCTTAAATCACAATATTTTTTCAAACGCATTAGAAGCTACTGAAAAATCATCAACCACAAACCTTGCCACGTACGATATTCAGCCAAAAGACAAAGGATACACAGAAGTCACAGAACGAAGCAATAGCTCCGTAACTCTTGGAATACTAGGTATTGTAATATTCTCTTTACCGCCATAGCGTCTTCGATTGCAAATGATTTTTTCGTTGTTGCCTCTTACCAGAAAACCTTGGAGCGTCATTCCTCCGAATGCAGACTACCGCAGTTTTGAAGCTGCCCAGAACAGAGTTCACTTGTTCTTGGCTGATGGATTTCTGTTCTTATTTTTGACGCGGATTAGGGACTGGTTCACGGCAGAGAAGCAACGACGGTCGAGCAGGTGTTTAATGGCGGTGATGGTGCTGTTGGTGTTTCTGTAACTGATTTTTCCTCGTCCCTGCGCAAAACCTATAGAAATGAACACATGCTCTGTTTCTTCTTTGTAGGATTCGGAATGTAGTTCTATCCTATCTTAAACTGGCCCACAAAGTGGTTTCAATAATCGTCGCAAGTGTAGCAATTGCAGCAGAGAGGCCAAGATCAAAGCCAAATTCATGGGTCAGCAACACAAGCAGGTTCAAGGCTGGAGGCTCATTCCCTTGACATCCAACGACAATAACAAGGCTGCTACAAGCCCTAGTGCACCAAATCACGATAATGACCACCATTGTCGCCTAAATAAATTCCATCACGATCTGCCTTGATAAAGCCCTCAAAACCTTAAATAAATGCGCTGCTCCATAAAAGAGTCTCAAGAAGCAATCTCCCTAAACTTTCTTCATTTCTAAAAATTACTATGTTGCAGGTTTAGCTCTAGAAAAATTGTCTCAGAAATTTGGAATAAAGAACATTTTCCCTGCTTACTGTGTGCCAGGCCTTGCCGCATTGCACTCTTCATCGCCACGTTGCCAGGGATGAGGGTAATTAGGCGGTGCATAAGTATAGCAGGTTCCATCGTTGTTGTTGAAGAATGGAAATTTCCACCATTGAATTAGTTGCAGAGAGAATGGATAGGATGGTGTCTACTAGGTGTTTGACGAAATGCGTGAACATGAATTGTCTCTGGATGTTTATGGTTATTTCGCGGCAACTGCTGGATTGTGCAGGCATGGACAGGTTGAGGAAGCTATGAAGCTTTTTAAGCAGAGGATAGAAACAGATCTTCAATTGAATGCTCTTATCTGCAACTAAATTGATTTTGGATTTTGTGGAAATAATGCAGTAAAAGCAAACTTTACTGTTCCATCACTCTCTTTTTCTTGTTACTATCCACTTATGTGCCATTCAGCAATAATGTAATATGCTTCTTGATTTTCATTTATTTACAAAGAATATTTTTGTTTTACATTTATGTGGATTTGGTTTCTGAATTCCAATTTATCTGAAATCTCACAGAAGCCGGTGATCTTGTAGTTGATGCCTTTGGTAATCTTCTTGATTTTTTCAAGGGGAGGTTTTTGGATGTGGATATGGGCATTATTACTACAAATAAGAGGTTGATGCCTCTTCTCCTCAAGGTAGTTTAGAAAGCTACAAATAATTGATTTGTAAAACAATTATTTCTGAAGCAACTATAGAACACGGCCAAACGTCTCTATTAAAAATAGTACCTTAATAACACCACAGCAAAATAACATTTCCACTACTTCTTTGGTAAAAAGTGCTAATATCATTTTTCTTTCTTTTTTAGATCAGAAGCTATTTCTATTTTTTCTACAAACTGAAATTCTTGCCACTTATCCAACTGCATAAAGTTTTAATCATGCTAACCTGTTCAATGAAATGGCCAAAATGTGCCAACGCAATGGTTCTCATCATTCTTTCATATACAATTTTCCATGATGACTACAACTAGAATAGAGTGCTCAAGAAGAGCTCACACTCTTTAATGAGTGGCGAGGTACCCTACACCCAACCATACGAATCACAAGTGTTTACATGCGATCTAGTCAAACTTCACAAACCTTAAGTTCCTAAGTATAATAGTTCAAGGAAGTGAAATCTAATCAGGATGATTGTTGTCTTCTCAGTTCCACTTGTGAGGTATAGGTGTATGGTTAAGTGCAATTGAGGTGTATGATTTTTATCATTTTATATTTTATAAGTTTAATCACCTAGAGAAAGAATGAAAGGTATAGGAATTTAATATGTAATTAATATACTACTGAGCTAGCTTAACACAAGTACCTATTCCCACTCTTTAGACACATCCTTAATGCATATAGCGCTACTGGGTTACCAAACGTTAAGCGTTTCTAGGTTACCAAGTGCTACCTGTATGCTCGAAGTGGTCATTCTTGTGTTCATTAACAATTAAAAATTAATTACTTAATTAAAGTACATTAAGGTAAAGTGCATGAATATTAAATGCATTAAAGAAAACATTAATCTATTCTTAGTGCTGCAAGGACTATCAAAAGGGATCTTCTTTATTTCCATCACACTGTTGTGCTCAAGTACATCAGGGCTTGAATAAAGATTTGTACACACTCTGGTTTCTGCTGTGGGCACTTTAGAATGGTTAAACTGGAAGAAATTTGTTACTCTATTCAAAAACTAATGTCCAAATCATGTGCCCAAGCACTATATTTATAAGTTATCATAAATCTCACGATATCAGATATTCAACATTGCTTCTTGGGACCTGATATCATGTATCCAATATCAAGGCTCTAATATCAGGTATCCAGTATCAGAGCACAACTAAACATGATTCATCATACTCCCATGACTGAATGAAAAATTGTCCTCAAGTGAAAAAAAGGAGGAACATATTAGGCAGGTATAGGATTATTGACTATCATGCAAACTTTGACTCAGATGAAACAAACAAATTCTAAGTGCTTGAGTGTATGGATTTACAATATTTTACAAAATTGGATGTTTATGACAATAGAAGTGAACACCCTTGAGAAAACTGACATCCAACTCCTCTAGTAGCTGAAGAATGAGGGAGAAGATGCAATGATCATGTAGGGTCCTCATCATATGATGCTGTTGCTTATCCTTTGGTGAAGATAGTTCCGCTTCCAATCCATGCTTCCCATTGCAATCACTATGCAATTTGTAACGTATAGCTCTTAAGTACCTTGTCTCATCAATGATTACACTTGGCTAGGTTGTGATTATGGTGGATTGATTCCTTTAATAGTGTTAGCGAGAAGGTTGAAAAATAGGTAAAATGGATAAGTGGTGCATTAAATTTTGAAAAGTTCAAATGCAATGAAATGCTTGAGGAGGGTTTAAGAATTCATAACAAATTAAAACAGGATTTCACTCAAAAACTTTGTGAAGATGCACATAATTGAATGTCATTGATGAGGCATGTAAAAGGTTTCAATTGTGAGAATGTCTAAGGGTAAAGAGCTTAACTACCCTAACCAAAGGATATGCAAGTGTGTCCTCTTTAAAGTAGGCATAGGCCTTTTATTGCCCTTGCATAACTTCAAACTGAGAAGCCTCTGGGCCCCATGGATGATTAATGGTTACAAAAATTTTAGTATAAAAACTCAGAAGAAACTACCTAAGAATTTTGACACATCAAACCAAGACATCGAATAAGAACATGAAACTAGTAGTGAGGTGAGACATGGAAAGCACATATGGATGAGGGAAAGTGGAATGGAGTTCCTGATTAAGCTCACATAAAGTTCCTTATGAATTTTGTGGTTAAATGACCTGATAAAATCCATCCTTAGTCTAGACCAAAGACAACCACATTCAGTGACATTGCATCACCATTCTAAGACCAGTCCACCCCCTTGAGACACAAGAGTGCTCACACAAGACAACCACTATTCCTTATTAAAAAAGAACAGAGATACAGGAAGTGAGGAAGGGCCTTAGTTAAAGGGGACCTTTAGGCACGGGTAACATGTCAGTTCTTATAGCTTGCTTATTTTGTCTAAGGGATGTGCTTGGAATTCCCATAATTTTTCTAATGATGAGAACCACACCATGCAAAGACTTATTCAACTTCTTATTATTGGTTGACACGGAATGGTAAGAAATCCATGAAAACACACATGCACCCAACTAAGAAGAAAGGCACAAAGAGTACTGAATCCCCTTGAAGTCACACCCTATTCAAACCTTTAAATCCTTTCCAAATCCAGAAACTACCAAAGTCACAAGTTCATTAAAGTTTTATTAATGAAAAAGAGACCTTACACTTCCAGAACAAGAAAACCCATAGAGTTTGTGAATGGGTGGATATTATGAACTTACTATCTGTTTCATGAAAAAGAAACCATGTCCTAGTTATCAGTAACAAAATTCAAAGCTAGAATCTAGACACCAACATTGAAATAACCAGATAGCACATGCCCACATCAATCAAACACATTATACCCAATTGGCAATAAGGCACGTTATTATTAAAACATGAGAAGAAAATCAAATTCAAAATAAAGAAAAATATATAAGGAAGTGTAAAATATTTACGAAAAATAAAATGTACTAATGATGTTGTAAAACAAAAAGTTTGAAAAATTAATAGCATAAAAACAAAAAAGTGTAAGTTAAAGAATGTGTAAAACAAAAAGTTGTAAAAATAACAAGGTGTAAAACAAAAACATGTAAAACAAAAAGATGAAAAACCAAGGAGCTATGGCCATCTCCCCCACGAGTAGGTTGAAACGAGGAGATTTGAAATATTGAGCGTGGTTGGCCATTCGATGAGATGTTTGTCGCATTAGCTAGCCTAGGCTCATAGAAAGGTTTAACTTGTTGTATGTTGACCAGGTATTTCTTGTCTGGGCTCTCAGGTTTGTAGATCATCATGGCCCTAGAAGGAAGAGTTTCATAGATGATGTAAGGTCATTTCCACAATTTCTGGAACTTAGTTCATTGAGGTAGGTGTGTGGGGTTCTAGTAGAGAACCTTATCTCCTAGTTGAAATTTGAATGCTCTAATTTTAAGGTGATGATGCTTTTTGTTGAATGCCTTGTGTAACTCGTTAGACCACCAATCAATTTTCATCTAGCAAGTTGAGATTCATTAATCTTTCTTTTTGTGCTAGACTTAAGTGAAGGTTGAGGTCATAGGTTGTTGAAAGTGTATAGAGCTCAGATTGAATAGGAAGTATGTAATTTTTTGTACACTAGCTCATAGGAAGAATAACTATAGGAAGTTTTCATGTTGAGCGGTAGGCCCAAAGGGCATCACTAAGTTTTTTGCTCCAATCTTTCCTATATTTGCTAACAATTCTTGTTAGTATCTTTGTGATTTCCCTATTGGTAACCTTAGCTTGACCATTAGCTTGGGGGTGGTAGGGTGTTATTAATTTATGTTCAACTCCCAAGTGTTGAATAAGCTTCCGAAAGGTAGTGCATGTAAAGTGAGTTCCATTATTAGAAATTAATGCATGTGGTACATCATACTTGTTTACAACATTATTTTACAAATTAAGTAGCAGTAGAAGATGTACAGTTGATGACGATTGTTGCTTTTGCCCATTTCGTATAATAGTCAACAGTGACTATGATGTACGCCTTTTGATTTGACATGGGCATGATGGGACCCATGAAATCAATGCCCACTATTGAGGTCTTTCCATTCAAGCAGTTATTTCACCATCTCATTGGTAGCATTCACAAGAGTGGACATATTAATAAACATCCGTAAAGATTGTTGGCCAATAATACCCTACCATTAGGATTTTAATGGTTGTGTGTTTCCTAGCATAATGGCCCCCACAAGGACCTTCATGAGCATCTTGGAGAATGTGCAGTTGATCATCATCAAGGACACACCAATGAACCAGGCCATCGGCGCACACCTTGTAGAGGTGTTTGTTGATCTCCATGAAGCATTTTATCTGGTGAAGAAATTGTTGTTTCTTTCGGTGATCCAACCCTTGTGACATCTCTAAGGTGAGAAGATAGGTAAGAATGCCATCATACCATTGAGGATTAGTGGGCAATTGTTTAGTTATAGCCTTGACAAAGAGGAGTTCATTAGGAAACATTTTAGATAGTAGATTTTCCTTCTTTTTGTTGTCCCATTGCAATTGAGACAAGTTGTCAGTGACCACATTCTTATTTCCCTTTTGATCTATCATTATAAGATCAAATTCCTATAAGATCACTAATCATCATATGACACGGGGGCTCACTATTGGCTTGTTCATCAAGAAGTTGATGGCACTATGGTTCGTGTGCACAAACACTTTGTATCCAAGCACATAATTCTTGAACTTCTATAGAGCAAACATCACTACCATTAATTCTTTTTTTGTGGTGGTGTAGTTTAGTTGTGCACCCACAATGCTTTAGCTTGCATAGTGGATGTAATATGGATAGTTCTTGTCATCCAATTGCATGAGTAGAGCTTCCAAGGCATAGTTTGATGCATTCATCATAATATGAAATGGTTTGGACTAGTTAGGTGCCTATAGAATTGGGATTTCTACAAGTTTCTCCTTTAATTGCTAGAATGTTTTCTCACATTTTGTGGTATAGACAAATAAAGCATTTTTCTTTGTTAGCTCAACCAATGGTTTTGTGAGCTTAGAAAAATTTTCTATGAATTGCTGGTGGTAGCCAATGTGTCCAAGGGATGATCAAACATCTTTGATGGTTTCTAGTCGGTGGGTTATTCCTTGGAATACCCTTATTTTTTTAGAGTCAACCTCAATTCTTGTGATATTCTGTGCCCCAACACAATGCCCTCATAGACCATCAGATGACTCTTTTGCCAATTGAGCTAAAGGTTTGTTTCAACACATCTCTTCAGTACTTGCTTAAGGTAGTCTAGGGCTTACTCAAATGTAGCTTGATAGGTGGAGAAGTCATCCTTGAAGACTTTCACATTACTACTAATTTTTTGTTGAAAAATGCTAAGGACTAGGCATTGGAATGTAGCAAGGGCATTGCACAAACCAAAAGGCATCTTACGATATGTAAAAGTTCCCTAGGAACTCATGAATGTTTTCTTGGCCTAGTCCTTTGGCATGATCTAGATATTGTTATAGCCACTATAATGATCTAGAAAACTATAAAAGTAATGCCTAGATATTATGTCTAACACTTGATTAATGAATGATAATGAAAAATGGCCCTTGAATGTTGCCATATTTAGCAGCTAAAAATTGATGCAGACTTGCCACTCACCACCTTTCTTTGCACAATGATAACTAGAGTAACCCACTTACTATTCATAATGGGATAGAAAAACCTTACCTTGAGGAGTTGTTCAATTTCCTCCTTGAGAATCTACTTTGGTTTTGGGTTTAATCACCTTTGTGGCTACCTCTTTGGCTTCATGGTCAGGTTAGTGTAGATATGATGTTGGCATATCCAAGGATTAATTCTTATGAGTTCGAGATATGACCAAGTAAAGGTTGTTGACCATTTTTTGACCACATTTAATAGCATCTATTTTTGTTTTGGAGCAAGATTGGCATTGATTATTACTAGCTTCTCATTTTTTAAGAATACATATTCCATGCGAGCAGGTAGATGTTTTAATTGAAGGGGCTCTTATTTGAGATTTTTACGAATTTTCAACTCTTCCCAATAGGTATCATCATTTGCATTATTAGAGAGTTGGTGATGAAGTTGCTCTAGTTCATCCATGCCTGTGAGATATGCACATGTCAGACTCTCAGTTGGTTCCATGCAAACTATGCTACTCTCAGAATCAGCGGTTAGCCACTGGGTACTCTCTTGTTTTGTGGCTACTACGAATAGACACCTTTGAATATCTGCTTCTAGTACATACTACTTGCATGCTGAGAGGGATGCTCATTTCACTAACCAAAGTTTCTACACACAATTGCACCCTGTATTGTTGTATGCAATGCATGGAACTTGCTTCTTCTTTATCTTCTTGAATGTGTTTTTCTTAGATATTTCTAGGGAAAAATCTCTTATGCCCATTCTTAAATCAATAGTGCTCAGCCATTCCCTCCCCATGATGATTGGGAAGTCCCCTTTGCAGTTCTCCATCTTGATCACTAGAAAATTAGTAGGATAAGACTACCCATAGATAGTGGTCATAATGTCTTTTACCAGTCCCAATGGAATAGTGAGAGACTACTCTTTTAATTCTAATATGATATTGCTCTTATTGGGAGGAGGCAAGTTCTATGCAGTATACATTTCATGAGAAATTAGGTTGACACTGGAATCGAAATTAAGAAGAGCCTTACATGGTTCATTCCTAGTAATTTGCAAATAAATAAGAGGACTTCTAGGATTAGCTAATTTACTAGAAAGGTTTTTAGCATGGATCCAATTAGACATGACATGAATAAGCATAATAGTATAGATCCTAGACAGTATTTGGTTTGAAGGGAACTCAAAGGAATTTGATACAGAGGAAGATGTAGGAGCAGTGTTGCCAATCACATGTATATGTGAGGGCTTAGGTGGATTTTTGGGTTAGAAAAAAGATCTTTTCTTTGATAGAGTGTTTGAACCACTCAGTTAATTAACCAGTTGTAGATTAATAACCCTAGTAGCATTACGTTGTTGTGGTTGAGTTGGGAGTTCACCCTGCTTAGATAGAGTAGGTGGTAGCTATGTTGAGGGTGCAAGAAGATGTGTAGGAACAGGAGGAGGATAAGGGTAAAAGGTGGTATCCCTTATTGCATTTGGAAAATGAGTTTGATAATAATCAAGAGGGTATTAGTAAGATTGGAAAGTAGAAGCATGATTAGAAGAGTCGCATGAAAATAAGGATTGCTGAACATAATACCCATATGGATCAGGTTATCTATAAGGATATTGCTACCTTGTTGGTGCCAGCACCCATGACTGTGGCTGTTTCTACTATTGATATTACTCATATGATTATGGAGGAGTTCCACTTGGATAATACTATTGTTGTTGGTGGAACTACCTAGAATTGACTTGAGGATAAGGCAATCTTCTAGGTGTTTATCTTTGTGCTAGTTGTGGATTCAAAGCATACATCTTAGACTTTTGTAAGTGTGACATAATAGGGCAACATCCCTTAGGATGTTCATAGTGGTAGATGTCACACCCACCATCATGACCTGATTTGCTTCCTTTAACTTCTATTGCAACAATCTTGTCCTTACCTCTTTGATTGGCATGTTCAGCTTCTTTGCACTTCCTACGATTCTGGTTACTACCTTGTTCTTTGGACTCTTCATTAATTTTGAGGATAGCCTAACATTTGCTATCCATGGAGTCCCATAATTGATCAACCTTGGCCAAAATTTTATATTGAAATTTTTGAAGTAGTAAGGTTTTTTGATTCACCACCTCATCAAGTGATGATTCTTCCTCACTATCATAGAATCAAACCTCCCTCTTACAAATGGAAGGATCACAGTTGTACTCTTTTACATTTTCTTATTTCCTCATTCTCCTTCTTCTTTCGCTACTTGCTCAATTAATCTTTGCATTTGATGTGTGCTTAATTCTGCCTGTTGTCCTTAGGCATAGACATCAAAGGTTCTTGTTTTGGATCGAAGCCCATCCACAATGTGGCGAAGTTGGTCTAGTTGAGAATAATCATGGCCAAGACATCTGTGCAATAAGGAATAGTATTGACCTATGGTGGCATCCAAGGGTTTGGGTGTCCCTTGTTTACACCCTTGGATTTGCCTTCTCAAGTTGGACACTCACGAGTATGTTTGATATATGTCATTGAACAATTCAAGCATTGTACTCCATCATCTAATAGATTTCAGTTCTTAAGACTAGTACCAGTTTTTTACTTCTTTAATGAGTGTCTTGGAAAACAATTTAAGCTTCTATCACTCATTTTCTATATTTTGCAAGGCACATGCATTTTGAAAAGATTGGAGATGATTCTACGGAGTTGAGTTATATCCCCCCTTAAACTGAGGGATATTGTTCATGTTTAGCCTCTTGATCCAACTATCTTTTACATGCCTTATGGAAATTTGTACTACCTCTATAATGTTCTAGGTAGCAAGCAAAGGCTCATTGAGGCCATGATTTTGGTGCCTACGATGCCCCTTTGCTATCCCTTTGTTCATGGTAATGGGTCTCTGTTGAATGCTTGTGCCCTTGGTCTTAACTTGTCTGATGGTTCCTTCGATTATTTTGGTTCCGTTGGTCACCTCCATCATAGTCGCATTCTCTACAGTTGCAGTCAGAGCCAGAAGAGGAAGAAGATGATGATGAAGGTGGAGGAAGGAGAACTATCACCATCACAATGTCTGCTACCCCTCTTCAGTGATCGTGGCCATGATCATGATCTTGTTTCTTGTTCGCATCCATGCCCTAACTCTCCTTCTTGGATCCTCCTTTGTCATTGGATCCATTCTTTCTAGAACCTAGATTGTGGATCATGGATTGTAGGTTTTGGTTTTGACTCCCTTCACCAAAGTTAGAGAGAAGAATTTCACTAAATGGAAAACCACAAGAGAAGGGTTCTCCACCATATTTTTGGTACAATAGGAATGGGGAATCATTGAACCACTTCCCCTTCATAGATTCATAGCATTGTTCTAGCTATTGATTCTTGAGATGTTGTGCCTCAATGGGATGATAATCCTTGGCATCACTATCCTATATAACGTACTTAGCATGAAGTCCTTGGAGGCCTAGACACACAAGAGTTTATTGGAGCATTGCAGGAATGAATCGATTAGGTGGCAACACAATGTTGCCCTCCATGTCACGCCACCATAGAAGTTCATCCTCATGTATGATGAAGATAAAATTTGGTACATACTCATCAAGATGAGCATATACCACTTTGTATTGTTGAGGCACCTATTGATGAACTTCATCAGAGTTGGGTGGAGAGTCACTCCTATGAAAAGAAGACATTTTATGTTAGAAAATAAAAATATAGTGTGCTTTTAGAAATTTTTGTAGTTATTTTAAAGTATGATACGACTTTAGGGTTTATTCCAACAATTTTGAATAACATTCACTAAATCCTAGATAGTGTGCATAACAACTAATAGGTCCCTGGAAATGACACCAATGATGAGTGGCAAGGTATCTCTACAACCAACCATATGAATCACAAACATTCATGTGCAATTTGGTCAAACTCTATAGACCTTAAGTTCCTAAGTACTCTAGTTTAAGGAAGTGAAATCTAATTGGGATGATCGTTGTCTTCTCAATTCTACTCATGAGATACAAGTGTATGGTTAAGTGTAACTAAGGTATATGATTTTTATCATTTTATATTTTATAAGTTTAATCACCTAGAGCAAGAATGAAAGGCAGAGAAATTTAACATCTAATTAATCTACTACCTAGCTAGCCTAACACAAGTATCCATTCCCACTCTTTGAACACATCTTGAATGCATATAGCATTGCTGGGTTACCAAACATTAAGTTTTTTCAAGTTACCAAGTGCTACATGTATACTCGAAGTGGTCGTGCTTGTGTTCATTAACAATTGAAAATTAATTACTTAATTAAAGTGAATTAAGGTAAAGTGCATGAATATTAAATGTATTAAAGAAAACATTAATTTATTCTTAGTGATGCAAGGATTATCAAAAGGGCTCATCTTTATTTCCATCACACTATTGTGCTTAGGTACATCAATGCTCGAATAAATGTCTATACATACTTTGGTTCTTGCTGTAGGCACTGAAAAATATTTTAACTCTAGAATGTCTACACTACAAGGACTTTGTTATTTTATTCAAAAACTAATGCCCAAACTATGTGATGAAGCGCTATATTTATAGGCCAGCATACATCTTGTGATATTGGATATCTGACATCACTTCTTGGGACCTGATATTGTGTATCCAATATCAAGGCTCTGATATCGGAGCATAACTAAACATGATTCATCACTCTGTCTCCCAAGATACTCTATTGAGGCTTTCTAGCCTCCTCCCTTAAGATTAACCCTCTTCCTTCTCACTAACCTAATTAGCCTATTTAGCCTACCTAAACTAGGACCTTTAATGCCTTTTTATAGCTTTCCAAGTAATCCTTCATCTTTCCTCCAAATTAGAATTTAATTTGAAGTTTGTTGAAATTCGTATGAGAAATCTTGAAGAAGTAAAAGATATCTTTCCAAAAACAACTAGATCTCAGAGGAGACATCTTGGAGGAGACTTCTTATAGATGATGTCTTGAAGGAGATGTGTTGCCTATTGGGGACATGTCTCTCCTACTAGGGCCAAATACAAAGATGGCTTTTCTTGAGAATTCGAGCCTTTAGATACCACCAAAAAAAATCCCCATAGCTCCTAGAACCCCCTAAACTCATCAAAATGAGCTAAAACATCCTAAAACATGTCAAAACTCTAGGGAAAGATCCCATCATTGGAGAGATGGTACATTAGCCTGTTTGATGTTCACATCATTTGTACTACAAATATGATAATAAGGAATTCATAATAATTTCTCTCTATGTGGATGATCTTATATTTATAATCATAAATGATAAATTAATAGAAGACTTTAAGGTAAACATAAAGAGTGAATTTGATATGAAAGACTTAGGGAAATTGAAATATTTTATTGAAATACAAGTTGACCAAGATAAAGAGGGAATCAAAGTTTATCAAACCAAATATTCCACATCTATTCTAGAAAAAAAAAACCGACCCAAACTCCTCTCCCTCACAACATAAAACTTAAGCACACAGATAACCTAGCTCTAGTTATGCCAGTTTGTATAGAAGCATTATTAACGTGCATAGATTTCTTTATTATACAAGGCCAATTTATAGAATTTCACACCACTCTTCTATTAAGATTTATATAAGACCCTAGATAGTCTCATTTTGATGTTGTCATTCATGTACTAAGATATGTGAAAGGCACATTAGACCATGGAATCATTTACACCAAAGGAGATGCATAAGTTCATGCTTACTTAGATGTTGATTAGGGAGGATATCATAATGATAGAAACTCTACATCAAAAGCAATAATATTTCATAGAAATAATGCAATATATTGAAAATTAAGAAAGTAAACTTATATTGATATTTCAACTTGTAAAGTAGAAGTTAGTGCCATGGTAGAATGTACTTAACACATATGATGGATAATGAAACCCATAAATCATATTGGTTTTCATATAGATCTTCCCATCAATTTATATTATGAAAACACTTTAGTCATACAACTCCTATATGAACATGTTCTTCACAAAAAATTAAGGCATATTCATATGAAGTATTGTTTTATCAAGCAAGAAGTAAAGGAGGGTAATATCTAATCATTACATAGATACTAATGAATAATTTGTAGAATTACTCACCAAGCCTAATCTTCATTCTAGGCATGAATACCTTTGCAATAGTATAGACATCAAAAAGACAATAAGGAAGAAGAAACATACATTGCACACTAAAGGAGGAACTATTAACAATAGTGTATAATGCCATTATTTTCATCATGATAAAATTTTTAAAGTTAAATTTTTTATTTACCTTTTTAAGTTGATGGGTGCATGTAATTTATTTTTACCTTAACTCACCTTTATTTTGCATAAATTTCTTGTTTTTTATTATGATGAATGTCATCTCAAATTTCCCAAGTATAGGCCAGTCATTTCCTATAAATTATAAGGTCATACATGGATGTAATAGCCTATTTACCACAATAAAAATTTTGTTACAAAATTTCTTTAAGAATCAACTTGTTACTATAACTATTTAGATGCAATGAAGCATTTGTTCTCCCATCATTAATAATATCCATCTTTTCCAAACTAGTTTTTCAACACCATTTCGTAAATTCAAGCCAACCTTATTAATTAACATCTTTTCTATGCATCATTTAGACTTCACAAGTTAAGAATTTGATCTAGCATTCATAGTACTACATTTCAATTTCAATTTTTTATAAGTTTCCAATGTCAAAGTTAGCTAGCCTAGAAGTTCAAAGGTTATCTATAAGTTTGATTCAATCTACCATTTTTATCAAGAGAGAAACAATGAGATCTTCATTCTAGACTATAGAGCATTTCATGGCAAGCTTGCATACACAAAGTGTATCAAATTTCAATCATCCAAATTCAAGAAACTTGTGAATAATACTTTGTTCATGACTCATGGTCAAGTCATGGTATTGCAAATTTTTAGATCATGAGTTCAACATAGCTCATAGTATTACTAGTATTAATTTTTCTTAGGCAATAACTTATGGTAAGCTCGTCATAAATCATCACAACTCATGGTTAAGTTGTGGTGTAAATCATGACTCATGGTTATCTCGTGGTTGAATCAAATTCATCTACTATGAATCATAGTTGCTTCATAGTTAAGGAATCTCCTAAGAGAGATTCACCATGACTCATGTTGTAATCATGGTGTAGAGACCATGATTCATGATTTACTTGTGATAAATAATCAGATAAAAAAAGGTCATATGACTTGTGGTAAAGTCATGGAGTAGTAACCATGACTCATGGTTAAGTTGTGGTTTCCTCATTAAACTTTACTTTTTGTTTCTAGCTAAATCATGACATATGTTGTAATATCATGCCTCGTGGTACTGCAAACTATGACTTGTGGTCAAGAAAATATTAGAATCTTAATAAATTTTGAAATGTATAGTTAGGAATTTTCATCAAATAGTCTACCAATTGATAGATTTAAGAGCTTTTAAAAAATGAAAATATGAGTATTAGTTGGGAGAATGAGAGCCAAATTGTGAGAATGAGAGCTTGATGAAAGAATGAAATCCTAGTTATAAGAATAAGAGTTAAATTTATGAGAATGAGAGAATCATGTAAGAATGTTTGTGATAAAAGAGAGACATTATAAGAATCATTGAGAGAATGAGAGAAAGGGGAGAGAAAATTACTTTAAGGAACTTAAGCAGAGAAATGTAAAAGTAAATACACAAAATAACAGAAGTTAGATGCCTCTATTGAAATTGTATTAGCAATGAAACATATAGCTATACTAGTAGAGAAGTGAGCAATGAAGAGGTCATATCTCCACTTACTAGTGAGGCTTATTAATGAGCATACCATATTCTCCTCTCATGAGTAGTGTTAATAATACTAAATCACCTTGAAGCATTTTCTCCACAAATCTTCCACCACATCAAAAGGAATAAATACACCAACAACCCATTACTTTATTAACACACACTTCGGTATACATTATTTTTACAATTTATTCTATGCACATGACTCTTATAAACTACATATATCACATGAATTGCAAGATACACAACATTGAATAATGACTTCTAATAAGAACAACATGAGACACCATGGATTACTTACATACTACATAATTTTCAACAATCCCTTCTTTTGTGTGCAATGTTTGGAATGCTTGAAATCTTTATCTTTAACTCCTATCATTCCAATGGTCTTAAAAAGATGTTCAACTCTGAATCCTTGGAGTGATTTGATGAAGAGGTCAACTTAATCATTTTTGGAGATGTTCTTGGATAAGATATTTTTCTTATTAACTTTAGACTTGATGAAATAATACTTGATCTCTACATGCTTTGATCTATTATGCATAATGTGCTTTCTAGAAAGTTGGGTTACTATTGTATTATCAATAAAGATATTCATGGGTAAAGTAACATGAAAGCCAAATTGAGTCATGAACGTTTTCAATCAAATGATGTATTGTACACAATTTTCCATGGTGATGAATTTAGATTCAAAAGATAAAAGAGTTATTAAAGTTTACTTTTCACTCTTCAAATAGATGGACTTGATCCCATGAAAGATTATGTTATTAGCTGTAGACTTTCTTTCTTCAACATTTCCTCCTTATTCAACATCATTTAAGGCATGAAATCTTTCATCATAATTCATAAATTTGATGGAATAATCAAGGTGGCATTCACATACCTCATTACATATCTTAAGGTATTTATATGAATTTGTGTTGGCTTTAGCATAAACCTTGATAACTATGAAGCTACAAACTCAAGATCAATCCTTGAGTGAAAAAGGAATCTCAAGGATCTAATCATACCTCTATAAAGAGAGGCATCAACAAAGGGACTATTATCTTTCTTTTGTAATTTACAATAAGAAGGGAGAGAAGTGAATGTTACTTTTGCATCCATTAAGCCATATTTTAACCATGAATTTAGCCTATTTACTTTGATGCATTCTTCATCTTGGTTAACCTAAGTTCCCAAGAAATATTTGAGGACTTCAAGGCCCTCCATCTCAAACTTGTTCTCCTTATCATTCTTAACATCTAAAATCATTTTTTAGAACATGATAAAAAGACTATCATCAACATACAATGAAATCATGATTACATCATTTCCAATATGCTTAAAATGAAGAGTAAGCTTAAATAAATAAGCCCTAATGCATTTTATAGAAAAAATTGATTAATTTTATGAAACCAAGAACTTGGAACTTGCTTGGAAGTAGAGAGTGCTTTGTGAAGCTTGAAAATCTTTTGTCCAAGTCCTTGCACTTTAAATCATTTAGATTATAAGATGTAGATATCATCTTTAAATGTGTCACTTAAGAAGGCTAAATTTACATTCATTTGATAAAACTTAATATTAATATTTGTAGTAGTTGAATCATCAACTTAATAATTTTAAACCTAGAAATGGAGTGAAAAATCTTCTCATAATTTATGTGTTTTCTTTGGTTAAACCCCCTTGCAACTAGCCTTACTATATATGCAATTACATTTTCCTTTTCTTTATACTTCTCTTTCAACACTTATTTTTTATCTATAGTCTTCTTTCCCTTATGCTTATCAACTATATCAAGTTTAATTTTTAATTATTTTATCATACTTTCTTTGCATTAATTCTTTCCATATTGTAATAACCCACTAACTATACTTAAGCTAGAAATATAATACTTATATAGATACATAAATATGTAAAAAAAAATAAATAAAACACTGCTTACTAAAATCAAATAGATTCTATTGTCACATTTTGGCCATTAATGAAGTAGGACTTAAGTCTTGAGTTTCTACTCAATATATATTGGAAAAAGTGTTGGCGACCGTTTGGGACGCGACCGCCAACGAGTGTCCTCAAATAGGATTTAGGTGCTTGCTAATCTCTGGCAACACCAAGGCCCTAATACCTCCAAATAGACTCAGTAGTTAATGTAAGTATGTGTGTGTGCTGTTGTGGTGTGCTGTTGTGAAAAATGAAACAATTGGGTTGTGTGTAAAACTATAAATGACTTATCTTAAAGAGATTCAGCCAACTTTGCAAAGTACTGTGAGTTGTTGAGAGTTCCTATTCTATTCAATTGCCTAGTCTATGCAGTCCTTATAATACCTACTTGTAATAAATAAAGTTTTGCAAAAACATTTGAGCACAACTCTGCGAATCTACTTCTAATTTTCCCCAGAGAAAGAGATAGTTCCACAAGAAAACTAGAAATAGAGCGAGATTCAATGGAAATAGAAAGAAGAGAAAAAGAAAGCAGATTTGTGTAAAGATCTCAAATGTTTAAACAAGGTAAAATGATACGAGTAAACACTTCGCAATAAAGCTATCCCAAATTCAATAACTACGAATTGTTCAAACTTCCAAGGCTCAAATAAGCAATTTCTTCAAGACAATCCCACTATGCTACCCAAAAAATTGCTGCGTAAACTATCACGTACGAGACTCTATTTTGGCTAGATAATGGATGTCAACAATTGCATTCAACAGAACCTTCAAAAGACTTGACAATTTCTGATTGAAATACCACGGAGATTCACTTTAAAGATAAAAGAAGCTATTCTGGTCCTATCAAAATACCAAAGATTTTCTGAACCCTCTTGACTATTGAATCGTTCAACGGCTTGACTACATGTAGAGGCTCTCTTACAACAATCTCAATAGCGGTTTTTATACATTGCACAATAATAAAATTTACTACTAAAATGCTCTTAAGGCTTTCAAACACAAGCTCTTCTATGGCAAAATTTTAATAGAAATTTTCTATCATGCAACAAGAACAATAAGAGCAATCTAAAAATCCCAAAATTACTTGCCAAGCATGATACTATCTAAACCACTAGCTAAACAATTTATAAAAAATAAACATAACTCATAGGACTATGACAAAGAGGTTTAAATGTTGTCTTTAACAAGTCATCTTACAAGCAATATTTCACAATGTCTTCTTTTTCCAATGCTCTTTCCCTTTAGCCACCAAGACCCAAAGTGAGACTCGTTTCCTTCCTACCCTTGAAGCCTTTTTATAGGGTCTCATAGGTAGTTAGATATTATAAAATATCTTAGGTAACTTCTTTTCCAAGTAAGGAAGTTATAACTTGCCCAACAAGTTAGGAAGTTATAACTTATACATGAAGTTAGGAGAAAATCATGCTAACATTGGCATATGTCTTTTTGGTAATTTAAAATTAGCTACAATTATCATGGAATTTTACTTGTAACTATCTATGGAAGTTATAACTTCTATAGGAATAAAAGGGATATTAACCAAATGTCCCCTTTATATAGGACGTTACACAGATATCCCAAAAATTTCTTTTCTCTTTTTCAATGCAATATTGTCAAAGTATATTTAACACTATGCATGTCTTAATTAATTAATTTTAATAAATTTTTTTTGTGTTATAGTTTTGGATAATGGTTAAGGAAACCTTTATCAAAATAGTCGTATCCATAATCCGCAACACTTGCTGCTGTAAAACCTGCTCACTGCATTCTTCCCCATTATTTTCTTCCAAGAAAGTTTTTAACAAAAATGATGGATTCATATTCTAACTTTCACAAAGTGGAAGTTGGCACACCAGGGCATCGTTGATGCAGAGCTTACGGTGGTTCTATCCTCCATTTCTCTGTCCCTCTTTTCTTGAATTTCTTGCATTATTTTAAACAACATAGATAATAGCAAAACAAGCGGTTGCAGCTGCATCTAACATCTGGAACAATGCCATCTCCATTTTCGCTAACGGCACCATTGAAACAACAGGCATCAGTAGTGGCATTGGCTCTGGCTTGATCTAGCTGAAGGAGGTCACGTGTTGATGCTACCCACATCTTTTTGACACAGTAGGAGTGGGATATTTGGAACATTCTATGTAGTGCTCTTACTTGCCACCATCTATCACCAAATGTTGTACATACCACAAATCGCTGGTGTTGTTGTTGCGGTTGATGCAGATCTTCCGGGGATGCCGACAACGAGGCCGCGACAGCGGTGCATCCCGCGGTAGAGCAGTTGCAGTGAGCCGAGCCAACTAGAGGTTGAAAGACCTTGCCAAGCAGGAGTGATTTTGGCATCAACAATTTCAATTTCAATTTCAAATATGTCGCAGACAAACATTCATCATAATTCTAGCTCCCACCAGATGGTATCCATTAATGGTGCAGGCCTCCCTGGTTGAACGTAGAACCAGCAACGGTGCCACCAGATGCAGACACGTTGTTTCTTTCACGATCCCCAATGATGAATATTTTTTTTTACCTAGCCAAAATTTAAAATCTAAAATTTTCATTAATGGAGTTCTCCCGAACTCCTCATCCCAAGCATCAGTCTTTAGCCATTGCCATTGGAAGTTTAATGCTACTGCTATCATGATGCCATCAATGCCACAGCTATTCATGTTCAGTTGGTTTATATTTCTCTAGCCCAAAACCTATCCATGATGCCACCAACATCGCTTGTTGGAATTCGAAGGTATGAGGATAATGACGGGGTTTGGCTTCAGTAGTGGAGATTCAGATGGTGTGTATAGGAGCAAAGGTAGGTTTTTTTTTATAACGTTGGGTTTACTACCACCAGGGGTGTGCAAAGCTCTTAATAGGAACCTCCATTGCCATCATTTGAAAGATCAACACTCATTATGCCACTTGCTGCCCAATGCCTCCACGGTAGCATCATTTCTCCTTGCATCAAGAAACGCGGATGGACACTGCTGCAATACCTTGGTAGCCCATCATCACCACATGAAACTTTCATGGAAAATCCACTAAGGAAATCATCCTTTCCTTCCACGGTAGCAGTGATTTATAGTGCCTTGAATTCCTTTATGATGGCAACCATTTGTTCTTGCTTNGATAGTGCCTTGAATTCCTTTATGATGGCAACCATTTGTTCTTGCTTCCTAGATGAACCATGGGAGCTTTCCTTGCAAGCACCAAACAATAATAAGCTTTCTTAGTTTTCCATGGCAGAGACATAGGTCTGCAGCCCATGACTTGGATGCTGGCTGAGGTGGTGAAACCCTGATTTTTGGTACCACCATGGATTAAAACCCTGCCGCCATTATTTGATTTTTGTTGTTTAGTTACTTAATTGTAAGATTCGTAGGCCTCTACTATTTTTTTTTGGACGTGGGCTATTGGTATTAGATGTATGGAAGGTGTTGAGACTGGGCCTAGTGTGATTCCTGCCTGCTCTGGAACAGGCCTTTGAAATTCATGGGCAGATATTGAAACACCATTTCAACTGCATACCTAAATACTTCTTTGGTAAAAAGTGCTAATAATATATCGATGAGTACATGATTTGTATAATGGATATAATAGCCTTTCTCTAACCATTTCTTTCTTTTTTTAAATTAGATGTTATTTCTCTTTTTCTACAAACTAAAATTCTCACCACTCCTTCAACTACATAAACCTTTAACCAATTTTATCATGCCAACCTATTCCATGAAATGGCCAAAATGTGCCAACAAAAAGTTTGCATGATATCTCACATATCTCAAAGATTTATATACTTGCGTAATAAGATTGGGTTAAGAAAAGATTCATCGCGTCATAATTATTACAAAGAACAATTTCTAAGAGGAGGTAATTCTAGGTTTATTATAGCATAATAGAGCTCAAATGAATGGTAATAGACTCAAAGGGAAGCTTTTGTGAAGATGCTTAAATTCAAGGATTTAGGGTTTTGGATTATATCCAACATCACATAGAATGATTACAGAAATAGAACTTGTATGAATTCATCCTAGCCCAAAGTAACACTCTTTTTAATTTGATATATAATAAAATCTTCAAAAGTTGAAATCATAGAGCCTAAGAATCAAGTTCATCTTAATGAGCATTGGAACAAATGGTTGAGCACTAAGAAAAATCCTCATTTCTAGAAAAAAGCTGAATTCAATTCTAAAAAGGGGTTTGTTAAGTATGCTTGCAATATTAGTTCATGAAGGAGGCTTATGAAGTTGAAATTTGACTCTACAAATCAGTTCTAGTTAACTTAGTTTTATGGGATTAAAGTGTAAGAGAAGAATGAAATTAGTTTTGTGTATTTTCGAAGTGATACATCAACTATTAGGTAATGTGAGTTAGAAGAGTCAAGAATTGGTTCTACAAAGGGCACATAATTAGTTTTTCCAAGTTAGCTCCTTTGTAAAATGGATTCATAGAACCAAAATATGATTTTACAAGTGAGCTCACTTTTTAGTTCTATCATGTTGGCATCAATAGAGGGCAAGTTCATAGAGCTAAAAAAAGGCTCTATGAAACAATTGTGTGAGCCACGTAATGATTGAGAAAAGGATCTTGAAATAAAATGTTATTCATAGAGGAAGAAATCAGCTCTATAGATGAGTGCCCAATTAGCCCTACCAAGTTAGCTTCATTTGGATGGAAGGACATGTAGAGTTAAAAAGTGATTCTACAAAGAAGCTCTACCACATTAGCATATAACACGTCAATATTTGCCATGTCAACTTATTTGTAGAGCCATTTTGTAAAACCAAATTTCTATTCTACGAGTGCAGTTTATCATGTTAATATATGTCACGTTAGCACCTGCCACATTAACTTGTAGATGGAGTTTGTAGAACCAAATTCCCATTTTACAAGCAAGCTTTGCCAGCTCAACACCTATCATGTTAGCAATCCCACATCGGCATCTACCACATAGTCTTTGTAAAAGTTGGTTCATAAAGCTAGATTTTTTCTCTATGATTAAGCTTTACCATATCTACTCTCACTGCGTTAGCTTATAGAACCAATTCATGAAGTTAAAATTCAACTTTATAGGTAGGCTCATTTTCAACTTCACCATGTCAACATTATGCCATGTTAGCTCGTAGAGTTGGTTTGTAGAGCCAGATCTCCACTCTAAAAAAGTGTTCAATCATGTTAGTGTTGTGCAAAGTTAGCTTGTAGAGTTAGATTTCCACTCTACAAAAGAGTTCTACCACATTAGTGCTACATGAAATTAGCTTATAGAGGAGATTTTTAGAGCTAGAAATTGGTTGTACAAGTGAGCTCTACCATGTTAGAGGTTTGTAGAGTTGAAAAATGGTTCTACAAATAAGCTCATCTTCCAATCTACCACATAAGCTTTATCAAGTTAGGTTATATTTGTAGAATTGAAAACCAATTCTATGAAAACACTCTAAAATCCACATCAACTTTCTAAATCTGCTCTATCATATCATCTACTTAGAAGAATGAAGACACATTAGTCTACTAGGTAGCACAAGTTTGTAGAACCAAAAGGTGGTTCTATGAAATGGTTCTATAAGGAAGAGGTAAAAGAAACTCTATGAACCACATCATCATTAGATCATGTTAGCTCGTATAGGAAGCTCATAGAACAAAAAAAAATAGTTTTATGAAATGGTTCTATCATGTCAACTATAGAATTAGTTTATAAAGCTAAAGTTTTAACCTACAAATGGCTTTGCCTTTTCATCTCATAAAAGAAGTTTGTAGAACCGAAAAATGACTTTACAAAATAGCTCTACCACATTAGCTTCATCAGCTTGTAGAGGAAGTTTGTAGAGCATCAAAGAGGTTCTACAAAGAAGCCATATCACATTAGAATCTACCATGTTAGCATCTAGATGAAGTTCATAGAACTAAATTTCCATTCTACAAGCAAGCTTTGCTAGCTTGAAACCTGCCATGTCAGAGAATAGACAAAAATTCTTAAGCTCATTACAAACTAAAAACTTCATTTGCCAAAGTCAGTTCATAGAGTTATTTAGTAGAGCCAAATTTTCACTTTACGAAAAAGCTCTACTTGTCAACACCATGTCACATTAGTTCGTAGAGCTAGTACGTAGTGCAAAAATTTAGCTCTCCAAACAAGCTTATTTTTAGCTCTACCACATCAGAGCTCATCCTTGGCCCACAAAAGGTTATATTTCATGCATATGCGCATGTTGTTTTTTCTTTTTAAATCTAGCTTAGCAAGGGTGTGAGATGTAACACCTCAAATAGAATATTATCCCTATGAAGAAGTCCTAAAATTGGTAATCCACATCAAGTTTTCAATATAACGAATCAAAAAATCTCTATGTAAAGTTTTAAGAAAGAGCTCTATGTCTGACATCATCACTAAAAGCTACAAGAGAAAAGAAGCTACATCAACGAACATGGCTAAGAACTAAAATCCAGTTAAGAGTGGCATAAAGATGCAATTGAAGCTTAAAGTAGCAACTCTAGATGGACAAGATTTATTTAGTAGATGTATAGAAAGGCATAAGACTTAGTTTAACTAAGAGTTAATAGAAAGCCATTACTTTAGCACAAATAGAGTTATGGTGATTACTAGGATTATAAATGAAATCATTGAGATGAAGCTTAAATTTAAGCAAATTCAAGCTAGTGCGCAAGCTTCTTTAACAGTTTTAATAGATTCCCTAACTAAATTAGTTGTAGAAGAAGCAATCGCTCAAATAATTATTAAAGAAGCTTGATAGTGCTGAGCCAAATTCATGAATCAGGCTTTTAAAGTTTTCTATGGTCATGGAAGGTTAGCTTAAGAGTTAGTAGTAAAATGAATCTAGATTCAAAGAATGAGGAAAATCTATCAAGAAATGGGGCAATCCAACAATCTATAATTATATGAGTAGAAGGTGGAGAATATGGAGCTTTAACTTTTATGATGATTGTAACTACCAAAGACTACTATATAAAGCCCAAAGCAGACTTGTTGAAGGACCTATCTATGAAGGTTGGGAAAGAGAACACTAGAAATGTTAGGAGTGATTTCCTATATGATGGCATTCTAATTTTAGATTTGATTCAGCTAATTTACTTCTATCCTATGAGTTAATTCTTATTTTCCTACTTTATCATAGTTGCTTAGCTAGTGGTGACGATTGTATTGTGCTTGGCATCTCATTCTTGGAATTTTTTAAATTGCTTGAATAGCTCTAGGGTTAGCAATTTTTAACATTTATTGACTAATTTGAAATATATTTAATTTTCAAAATGCTTGTTCATGTCGAAAATAGCCCATTTCAAATTTCTTGTTTGAGCTAAAGGGTTTAACAATTTTTGTTATTGTTGATTGATTTAAAATAGATTTAGTTCACAAAGAATTTTCTCACATTAATAATACCTCATTTCAATGTTTAATATTCTATGTAATTATAGTGTTTTACTTTTCAAAATCCATTAAATCTTGCTTTATTTCCAATTTCCTTGTGGAATTCTCTTTAAAAAAGATTGGTAATAGTTTTTGTGGAATTGCACTTAAGCATTAGATGAAAGGTTTGTTTGTAGAGGTAATGTATAATCTAGACTACATAGACTCGGTAGCTTTGATATAGTAGGAAATTTTGTTGACTTATAGAATAGAGTAAAGATGATTGAATCTTGTAATAAAAGTACTTTTATCTATCTAACTCTTAGTACACAATATTGTGAAATTTGTACTTAATGATATCTCAAAACATAGGTCTTTTTATAATCACTTAGTTTATTTAGAGGCATCTAGGCCTTAGTATTTCTAGAGACTAGCAAACACCTAAGCTCAAGTTTTGAAGGAATCCTCATCCTTGTGATTTTCATCATGAGAAAAAGAACATTGGTGCTAAATAGGGCTTTTATCCATTATCAGTTTCTTGCATTTAAGGAAAGATTAACAAAGTAGTATAGTCTAAAGTAGTCACCAATAGTTCTTTTTGGCACTATAAGGAGGGCTTAAAAATAGTTACTACTTTGTTCATGATCAAAGAACTTAATAACTTTGAGGAATTTGAAAGTCCCAATGAGTACTTTGATTATAAGTCTAATTATTCATTAGAGGAAGAGCAAAAAAAGGTTTTTGAACCATGAACAAGTAGTGGGATAAAAACTAGAAGGTTTAGAATGAGGACCAAGGACTTAGAAGGGGGGGATGAATGAGTTTCCAAAATCGCAAGAAACACTTGTTACAAAAAACACAAGAATTATGTGGTTCCCAAACTTGGGTAGTCCACACTCGAAGGGTAGATTCCTTACACACCTCTAGGCTTTGTTTCATTCAAAATGTGGTTTAGAGGAAATTAAAACCTTTACAAAGTTTGGGTTTTGCTAAAGAGAGGTTTATCTCTGTGACAACTCTCAACCCCTCAAGATTCTAACAAGTTCAAGGGTGGTTTCAAGGATCCCACAACTTGTACAAAATAGAGCTCTACTTTGGAGTATTTTGATGTAGTAAAATAACTCAATCCCATAGGATCTTGACAAGCTTTAAAAGGATGCCTTCTCATAAGAAGCACATCAACCCCTTAGGGTAGCAAAAAAGAAAAAGAACCACAAGAAGAGATTGTAACTCAATTTACAAATTCCTTGTCTAATGAAGCATAGTTCCTCAAGAAATCTAACAAATGATGTGACAATTCAAGTACAAAAGTATAAAAATGTAAGATAGAAAATGATAGCTTTGATGTTTATAATGCTGGAATAATACTCAAGAATTTGAAGTCTTCTTATAGCATGAGAGTTTTCGAAAATACCTAGAAATTCATGCAACGACTTCCAACAACTAATGTAGATGTCTCCTTTTGAAATTTGAACATCTCTCTGAATTTAGCCTTAGTGTTGGGAAGATGTCTCCTTCTTGAATGGAATGTCTCTAGGGAGACATCTTCTTTCAAGAGGAGACATCTCCTATTTTTGGTAGACATCTTCCTATGATTCATCTTTTCTCAGCCAAGACGTATTCTATTCCTTGGAGATGCCTTCTCAACTTTTGCGCTCTAGTTTCTAAGGCTTTCTCTTGTTGATTTAGCTTCCTCTTAATCCCTAGAGCATCTTTATTTAGCTTGTATTCTTTGTCCTTATCCATGATCTCATTTTTCCTATGAAGTTTTTTACTTTGATAGCCATGCGTCCTTGAGTCCTTATCCATGATCTGAAGTTCTTGTTCTTGTTCTATAAATATAACATCCACAATAAACATCATTTTTTGTCCATTTTTCTTAAGGTTTTGACATACCGAAAGGCTAACATAGAAAGTCACCTCTTCTATCTAGGCTATCATTCATTAAGATAAGATAAGAAAATTCTAAGTGTTCAATAATAAGAAGGAATTTTAATATGGAAAATATACCACCAATAAATCCTTGGTAAAGAGCCACATCATTGATGTTCCCAAATTACAACAATATCCCCAAGGTAGTTTATAAGTATTTATGTGAGCTTGTCATTCCTAGAAAAGCTTAGTTAGTAGAAGAATTCATCCATTTGTTTGAACTAGCCTTAGCTCATGCAAACATTCAACATCAAGATCAAGCTTGTTGTGACTGAAAATCTTGGTCGTTGGAAATCTGAAGATCCTTAGTGCCATAGTTTTTCAACCCAAAAATCTCAAGGGCCTCTATGAAAGAATGGGATTCAGGGTACCCTGGCTAGTTCGATAGATCAACCAAGGACTTACAGAATGCAAAGTGTGGTAAATGAAATGCAAAATTGATAATAGATCTAAATAGTGTACAGATAACAAAAAAATGTATTTTGTACAAAAAACTTAAAACATAAAACTTTATTAAGAAAAAAATAAAGAATAAGTTAAAGAAATGTATAAAAATGATACCTGAATGAGTAGCCAAAAAGGGCCAAGGGAGGGGGGGCGTTCACTGGTGTAGGAGTTCAAAGCCCGTTGAAGCTAATGCAATTTGCTCCATGATTTGGATGCTAAGCCACTCTTGATGTTTTCCAACCTTCCTCAACTACAACCTCAGATTTGCAATGTTGGCTATGATGGGGGTTGAGAAGTGTAAAGAATTTAAGCTACCCAAATGCTTTACGCTAGGAGTTTGAAATCCCAAAAATGCAGTGTGGAGGTTGAAAATTCATAAATACCAAAGGTGGTTATAAGGCCCTAAGGTCATAGGGTGTCTATGCTAGGTTCAAGAGAATACACGTGTGGAAACTTGTAAAATGTCTCGAGTGCTTCAGAATGCTCAAGTGTAGAACTGTAAACAATTTTGTATGCAAAAGTGTATGTATGTCAATAGTCTCATATTGCAAGAAAAGAATGCAGAACCTAGGTTGCAAAAAAGAATGTGGAACCTAGGTTGCAAAAAAGAATGCAGAACCTAGGTTGCAAGAAAGAATGTGGAACCTAGGAGGCTAGTTTTTATAGGTTTCGGATGATGAATGAGGTTGCAAAATGGCCACAAATTGGCTGCCAAATTTAGGTGAGATGGATGCCCAAATTTGAGGGGTTACTACACATAGTAAGTGCTTCCTCCCATGGCCATTCTGTTTACTATGAATAGTAACCAGGGCACACCTTTCACACTAAAGATGAATCTTCCACACTAAGCTTTCCACCATGTTTGCTGAAGTGGTTGGTCAACATTGAAGTGCATGAAGTAATGAATTTTGGCTTTTGTGGCTTCCATGCTAGGGAATGTAACTTTCAATGTTGGGGGAAGACTTCCATATTGAAGGGGGAAGGTTTCCAAGCTAAGCATTTAGCCTCCACACTGAGGGAAAAGTTTTCAAGATAAGGGGAAAGTACCCCCCCCCCCCCCCCCCCCCCCCCCCCCCCCCCCCCCACA
>MNCI01004635.1:494623-548734 GCA_015680685.1 Gnetum montanum
CTTGCCATCCCCCCCCTGCCCCCACCCCCCCCCCCCCCCCCCCCCATTCAAACTTGGGCTAGATTGGTGTTTCAGGGGTAAGAATAGATATTATCCTCCTTTCTTTCACGTTGGACACTATTGCCTTAGCATAGAAACCCATAGTGCTTAGCTTCATTCATGTCTCATCCACTTTTGGGAACCTAGGGTTGAAAAAGGCAAGCTTTGGTTACTAAAAATGGCAAAATAATTATGTTTTAATCAATTTGTGAAATACAAGGCATGTTTCCACTTTGGGAATGGAATCCCCTGTGTGGATGCATGGGAGTTAAGGTTGCAATATGGTTATAAGTGTCAAAATTAGAAAAAAGCTTCGTGTTGATGTAATTTTTGGTTAAGAGAAAAGGCATAGGGTGGTGCCCACTATTCAAAATTTTAAAATTTTCAAAAGTGAAGTTGTTTCCCACCCAAAATCAACATGAACTAGACTTTTCCTCCCTTGCACTTCAGTGCACTTGGAGTTATGGTGCACGGAATTAGCAGTTGGGGTTTCAAGTTGTGCATTTAGGTTTTAGACGTGATTTTATTATGAAATCTCACAAATTTTCATCACATTTATTATCCTACATTAATAGTGCACTGGAGGAGAGCTTTGGTAGAGAACATCAATTCTCATTGTGGAAGCCTTCCATCTCTCTTGCAACTAGTGTAGAACACCTATTTCTCTTGATTTCCATCATCCCTAGTGTTGAGCTTGCCATGGCACCTAAGCAACGAGGGGAAAAGAATAGAAATCCTAAAATCTAGAAGATGGATGAATGTTCCAAGGAGCTATTAGAGGTTCCTAGGTCTATATCCATTTAGGCCTCATCCTTCACGACTCCAAGGTAGGCAATTCTACCTATTTTTATTTTCATTTGTAGCTATTTTCTATGGTCTTCTCGTATTTTTCTTACCACATGTAGGGTCATTTTTCTCAGATCTACTCTAATAGAAGGGGTAAATTGAAATTCTGTCAAAATCCCACCTCTTATTTTGGCCGTTTCCACATAGAGCCATGATTGTTTCATTGTTTTTGCCTCAATAGATTTGATTTTTAAAATCTAGTATGTTGTTTTCATGCTTTTTTAAAAAAAAAATGGGAGTATGGCCATTTTTCCAAATCTAGGCCAAAGTATTCATCAAAATTAAATTTCAATGAATTCTACCCAATTATTTTGGGGTGAATCTCAATGGGTTTCAATCATTTCATCTATTTTGATTGTGTTTTCATGGCTATGTAAAATCTAGGTTTTGAAAATCTTTTAAGTTTTGGCATGGAAAAGCAAGTAATGTTTTGTATTTTTTCTTTAGAAAATGGTTGAATATTTTCAAAAAATGATGCTATGGGTTTGTAGACCTTCGTTTAAGATTCTCTATGGCTATTGTTTCATTTAATTTGGTCTTCAAACAACGAAGTTATGGTTGTTTGCCTAACATTGAGCAGTTAGGTTCTCATGCAATTTTTGTAATTTCATGTAAAGTTGTAATTTCTTTTGAAGAAATGGCAAAGGTTTTGGCTATTTTCTAGTTATGGATGAGTAGGTCATGGCTTTAGCATTCCAATAGAGGTGGAATCACTCTGATTGGACTTAAAATAAATTTTCTACGAATTTTGTATCGATTTTGGATATTTTTCCAAATTGAAGAATCTTTCTTGCATAAATGGAAAGGTTTTTGAAATTTTTTCTAAGCATGGGTGCATAGGGCTTGGTTTAATCTTTCAAAAAGTGGTGGAATTACTCTATTTGGAGCTATGCCTATGTGGACAAGGCAAAATTATGGTCATAGCACATTACCCATTTGGAAATGGAAGTGGTTGATATGTATAACTTATGTTTTTCTTTTGTGAACATCTAAAACTAATGCTTAATTTTGTTTTTTAAGAAGAGTAAAAGCTTTTTCTATTTTTAGAAAGCTTTTACTATGACTACATGGTTTTTTCTAAGTTTATGATGCTTATTCTAAATTTGTGCATACCTTAGATGCATTTTTTTTTTAAATTTATGCATGATTTGCATAATATAGATGTTTTCTTAAACCTATGCTTGCTTATTTTTTAAATTTGTGCATGTTTAAGATGCTTTTTCCAAATTTATGCATGGTTTGCATAATTTAGATGTTTTTTTTTTAACTTATGGTTGTTTTTTTCTAAATTTGTGCATAGTTTAGATGTTTTTTTCTTCAAATTTATACATAGACCAAGGTTTCGTTCTAGTTATAATGTTTTGGCTATGATATTTTGATTATGGTAATAATGCTTTTTATAAAACTTCTTAGGTTAATTTAGATAGATACCTTAGATCTTTCTACAAAGGCTAATTTCACCTCTAACTAGACATTTTTTCCAAATTTGAAAAGTAATTCCATAATATAAGGCTACGCAAGGTTGTAATACTATTTTTTTTTTTTTGGTGAATTCGTTAAGCTAATTTGATAAACACCTTAGATATTTTTACAAAGGCTAATTTCACCTCTGACTTAGGATGTTTTTCCTGAATTTGTTAAGTAATTCTAATTGGTTACAATGATTTTGATTTGCTTTATGTAGGGTCTTTTTGAGGCCTATCCTCATCATCGTTGAGTTGGTGGATATCTTGTGCTACATTGGTCATCCCAAGACCAATACCTTGTTGCATGACATGCCTTTTGGAAAGCTCTCATTGTGGTTCTGGCCTAGGACAAGGGAATTCCTTGCCTACCTTCTTAAAAACTTCAATGTAATGCTATGGTCACACTTATCTATTGATGTAGCTAGGGTTGTAGTGGAGATCCTATTACCTTAGGCATCAAGCCTGCTTGTCAGATTCATTACTAACAAGATGCCTCCTAAGATAGCAAGGGGACCAACAGATGCCATAAGCCCACGTTACCTTACAGAGATTTGGATGATATCAGAGTATAGTCAGTATAAAACACTACTCTGATGGTGGCGCATAGATCCCACGCATTATTCTAGAACCCACTTAACACCATGTATCTTCTACAGGGATGACCATGGTTATTGTAATGTTTATATTCTTTTGGCTTAACTACCTTCCCTAACTTCACCAGTTTTACAAACTTCTTGTAGGTACAAGGTCAATGATCAAGGTTTGATCATCAACAATCAAATCTTGGTAATGGCTCAAACTACTTCAAATAAATTCACTAAGAATTCTCAAATTAGAACTATTGTATATCAACAGTTAAGAGGGGACTTTGATGCATACACCTCAAGATTCAACCTCATATACAAGAAGTGCAAGGATGATAGGATGATGCACAACTAGTGGATAAACACCAGTAGCATGGATCAAACCCTTGTAGCTAGGACCTCCACTCAAACCACACCAAAGAATAAAAGGAAAGGTAAATGTAAAGGCTATAGGTTATAGTGTTTCATGTTTATAACTTTAAGTGTTCTATTGCTTTGTGTAGTTGTTAAAATTGCTCATGTTGATGGTAAACTTTGGTTGTTGCTTCGCAGGACCTTCCACCTGGGCTGATGTCACTATACCACTTTTAGGTTCACATCATAAGGATACCCTCATCTTAAAGTTTGGTGAGGTGACATCAACATAGGAATGGCTAAAGGGACATGTGCCTAGATACATTCAATAAAACATCCAACATACAGGTTTTCTTGATGTGTTTATGGCACATATCCCTTCCATCCCTACTACAGAGATGTTGCATGTCATTGACTCCTACACTGAGAAGGTTGGTCATTTTAGCACCATCATCTAGAATGTGAAGGTAAACATGGATGTTGGTATGGACCTCTTTCGTGACTTTTTTGGTGTTGCTGCTAATTTGGTAAAGGTTCCCACTAGGATAGTAAGTGAAATCGGCCATCATGAAGAAGTTTTGGAGTAGCTTGGTGCTAACATGGGCTACTCTGGTATTTTGATGGATAGGTTCATGAACCCTGATGCAAATGAATCATATCCTTTGTTCAGGCCTCATGTGTTTCCCAAACTATTATCACAAAAAAGGTAATTGACTCAGCACAGGGATGGACCTCTAAGAAGGTCCTCATTGAGTGCACCAAATTTGACTAGGTAGCTACTTTGGCTATTGGGCTTCAATAGGAGATCCTTAGACTCTATGATAACGCCTCTATGATAATCCACATGTACTTTGTATTTTTTGCAAGTTATCTAAAAACGTTTGTAGAGTTTTTGGTGGTGTACAGGAATGGATGATGGGTTTATCCAATAGTGCAGCCCTAGAACCCACTAGAGGGGATGGATGATACATTATCCATCACCACTAAGAATCTTGATGTTAGGCAGTGTGAGTCTCCTAATAGCATTGATGACAATGAGCTTCTCACATTTCCTACTAGTGTCCAAGATGTCAAATGATGGTGTGTGGAGGTCAAAGGGATAGTTAGGAAAAAAATCAAGAGGCCTATGGAGGAGGCATTGCTAGCATCAAACCAACCTGCTCCGAAGACGCTTAAGTTTAAGCTTAAGCCATCGTAATAGGCAGTTATAGGTATGCTTTGTTTAAATTTCACTATCTCATGTTTTAAAGTTTATGGCTACTTTATGGTTTCATGTGTTAACCTATTTTTTATGTGCTATGGTTGTAGACAAGCATCAGGATATGGTAGCCCAAGCTATTATGGAGGTGAAACAAAGGCATGTAAAAGAGGTACTCCCCAAGCAACCTATGCTTGAAGGATTTTCCAATGCAGGTATAGATGATCTAGACATCTTGTTTGGTGAGGTGGTACCTGGTACATCCTCCATCATCATCCTAGAGGAGGAAGAGGAGAAGGAAGGGCTAGGTATGCCCATGCCTCAATGCTTTTGTTTTATCTCATTGTTTATCTTTAGTTTTCATCCTAATCTTTTAGTGACTATTATGCTAATAGTAGTTCCTGAGCCACTAGTGCAATCTCTCATCCCTAAGTTTCATGTGAAACCCTAGATAGAGAGTCCAGACAAAGTGAAGTTCATGCATGGGATGGCTAAGGACATCATTGATCGGTTGCATCTGGTTACACCCAAGATAGATAAGGATTTTATTTTATGCTTCAGTTGTAGGCTATGCTTGCATTATGACTATCTTAGGTTGTGCATTATGTTTATGGTTGTATTTTATGCTCATATAGTTCTTTTGTGGAGTGCGATCCTAGTAGAGACATGGACATAGACTCCTTGCTTAAGCTTCCCTCTGATGTATCTAGTGTATCCTTGAAGTTGTACGAGATTGCTACTAATCTAGCAATTTTGTGCGCAGAAACTTCATGGGAGCTAGAGAGGTTCAAAGAATCCCTATGGGAGGAAGTTATAGCCTTAAGGGAGAAGACACAATAGTAGGAGGATATGATTAGAGATTACCAATATCGTAAGGCCTTTGTGGAAGTCCAAGTGGCTAACTCAAGGAAATTACAAACTAAGGAAATCATGTGGACCTATTACTTACATGTTGTTCAGGACAACGTAGCCGTCCTACGAGAGATGGTAGAACAATGTATGTAGATGGACCTCATCTTATAGAAGGTTAAGGACTAGAAGGATCACTGCACTTGGATCCTAAAGTGGGTCAAGAAACAAAAGCCCCACAAGCAATAGTACAAGGTGGATTATGGGGCCTACCTTAAGTGGCTCAAGAAGGAGTCAATTGAATGGTGCAAGAGAGAGCTGTTCATCCAGGGGATCCAACTAGAGAGTCCGTAGTAGCTTTTTGAAAGTACTTTCATAGTGGAGTAATCTCCTACTACTTGAATTACCACTACTGTAGGTGAGACCTCTACAACTATTACTATCAGAGAGCCTCCTACTTGGTTTCCTATAGATAGGATCAACATCCTCTCTAGCATTGTTCTTGGGGATGTTGACTGGGTCAACATGATAGAGGACTAGATCCTCTATTGTTTGGAGGAAGGCCTTCTCCATCTACTTCTATAAGTCATGGAGCCAGAATCTCCATAGGGTAGATGTATTTTATGTTTTAGTTTCTAAGTTATGGTTTTGATTTTGGTTATGGATTACTAACTGGCTATATTTTGTTGCATTTTAGGCCTCAGGAGACATTGGTGACCCTAGTGGTAAGGGTGAGAATGACCCACCACTTCCCCCTCTAGATGCCACTTAGCAGCCTCCATCAGTTTAGCTTATTGGCTATTTGTCTTTATTTTCATGTTGATGGCTCTGATTAGCTAGACTATGTTGTAGATGATTATTGTTCTTTGACATTTTGGCCACTTATTATGGCCATGGCTATGTATGGAAATGGACACTTTAACTTTAAATTTAAATATTTGGTTTCATTTTTGGCTATATATCATCTTGTAGTAAATGTTGTAAAAGTTGTGAGTGACTATGTTGACTTTTTGGTTATAAAATCAAATGGCTAATCGATGTAATAATAGGCTAAAAAACAAGTATAATGAGAAAGATGCTTGCTAGCTTTAGGCCATAGTAGATGTAAGTTAGGTTGTTTTCCTAGTTTAAGGCCATGGTGAGCCATAATGCTAGTTTAACATTTTAGTGGATGGGAATGCTAGTTTAAGGTCAAAATAGACCGGTTGTGAAAAAGAAGTATATCTATAAGACTTTTTTGATGTTTATAACCTAAGTAAAAATAAAGAAAGGTTGTAGCAAATAGGTAAAAATGCAAACGAACTTAGGCTACATGCATAACAAGTAAAAAAACAAATGCATAAAAAGATATAATATATTGTAAAAGAAAAGTAAGGCTACATGGCTATTAGTGCATCTGGTCATAGAGGCATGGTAAGGTTAAGGTGAACTTCACTTGTGTAGATTCTTCCTAATTTTTTCAAGATTAGGGAGTGAGTAAGGCCTACTCTACACAAGCTTATATTCACAATCTCCTTCACTTATGATGTTAAAAGGGATTTCATCCCATAATGCATCCTATTGCTTATTGTTGTGATCGTTGGCTTTCTTGGGTTATTACTCTTCATGGCTAGGAGCTTCTTCTTGAAGCTCCACTTCAAACCCTTGCTCTATGTCTACATTGTTGATAGCTAGGGGAACTATGTTATCACCATTGTTGCTATCGAAAAATTTGATTACTAGAAAAAATTGAATGGAGATTCGGTGCAGAGCAATTCCTCAACCCACAAATCCCCAAGGCCTCTATAGAAAAAATGGGATTTGGGGCATCCTAGCTATTTTGGTAGATCAACCAAGGACTCGGGGGTATTTCAAAATAATGTAATGAAATGAAATGCAAAAACTAATAACAAATCTGAATAATGCACAAAAAATAAACAAATATGTCTTGCACACAAAACCCAAAACTTAAAACTTTTTTGGGAAAAAATAATGAATAAGTTAAATAAATGTGTACAAATGATGCTTGGATGGGTAGTAGGGAGTTCACTTAGATGGGGGTTTAGGGTTTATTGAAGTCAATGCAATCAACTCCATGATTCAAATGTCTTGCCACTCCCAATGCTATCAAATCTCTGGTGTTGCAATCTTAGATTTGCAATGTTGGCTATGGTGGGAGTTGGGAAGTGTGAAAAAACTAAGCTACCCAAATGCTCTATGCTAGAAGTTGAAAATCCTAGGAGTGTAGTGTGGAGCTTGAAAATTCACAAATTCCAAAGGTGGTTATGAGGCCACAAAGTCACAGGGTGTCTACACTAGGTTCAAGAGAATACAAGTGTGGAAACTTGTAAAAAAGTCTTGAGTGCTTGAGAATGCCTAACTGTAGAACTATAAAGAATTTTTTGTGCAAAAGTATATGTATGCTAACAATCTTGGATTGCAAAAAATTGTGGAACCTATAGATGGTGTTTGAAGTTGGTTTTTATAGATCTTGGCCATGAATGGTGATGCAAAATGGCTATAAAATAGTTACAAATTGGTTACAAAATTCAAGTGAGATGGATGCTCAAATTTGGGGGGTTAGTATATGTAGTAAGTGCTTTCCCCCATGGCCATTCCACTTACTATAAATAGTAACTGATGCATACCTTCCACATTAGAGATGAATCTTTCACACTAAGCTCTTCACCATGCTTGCTGAAGTGGTTGGTCAACGTTGAAGTGCATGAAGTAATGGATTTTGGCTTTTGTGGCTTCCACAGTAGGGGATGTAATTTTCAACACTAGGGATGAAGACTCCATGCTAGGTAGAAACTTCCACGCTAAGAGGGGAAGGTTTTCAAGTTGTGCATCTAATCTCCACATTGAACGAAGAAAGTCTTCAAAACCCTCATCCTTCCACTCTAAGGGGTAGGTGATATTTACCCCCTTGCATGTGTTTCCATCATATAAAAATGTATACCTCCATAAAACCCATGAAATTTTCATTTTTGGCATTCCAAAAGCCATTTTGACCCCACAAGCCCAAATATAGATACTAGGTAACTTTTTTGACCTGGGGAATAAGGCTTTGACCACTTATCAGGCATTTTTCAGCCCCAAAAGTATCAAGTATGTGAGATTGCCCACTGTGGGTTACAATCTTCACATTTACAATGAAGTTTTGCCTCAAGTTTTAAAGGGCAAAAGCTACATGATGAAAATTGGCTATAACAAATTTTTTTGGTGTTTTATTGGTGTCTGGAGGATTGACCTAAGAGACACTAACAAAGAATAAAAAACACCACTGCATATTATAATGCTACAATGCATATAGGCCACATCTGAATCATGCTATCCAAGTCACCAAAGTTGCCAGTGTAAGGTCATGGTGGGGCATGGTACTAGTTTAAGGTCTTAGCAAGTCATGTTTCCAATTTAAGGTCATAGTGGACCATTGAAAGTAGGCTCGCTTGTCAATGATCATTAGCTACGTGTAGTATGGCCTCAAATAGAAATGATTGACTAGTTTGGCTAGCTCATTCCCATCCATGTTAGCTATCCTAAATGCTTTGTTACCATAGGGTTTGGTGACAAAGAAGGATCCTTCCCATTTGGCTGAGGACTTGTCTCCATGCTCATGGATGACCTTGAGGACTAGGTCACCCTCCTTGATCTTGTGGATTGTCAAGTTATGGTGATGTTGTTGCTTTTGCCTCTCTTATTAGTGCTCGATGTGAGCAAGAAGTTACATATGTTGCTCCTCCACCAAATCCACGGTTGCTATTTACAACTCCTTATTCTACTCGTTGTTGATGAACTCAATTAAAGCTACTCAGAGTGATGGCACCTATAATTTAAGAGGTAAAATAGCTTCAAAACCATAAACTAGGCTATGAGGGATCATACTGGTTGCCATGTGATATGTTTTTCTATATGCCCATAGTAAATGGACAAGCCCCTCATGCCACTTGCATTTGCTATTATTAAGCATCTTTTTGAGTAAGTTGATTATGACCTTGTTGCGTGCATTGGCTTGTCCATTGGCTTGAGGGTAATAAGATGATGAGAAAGAATGATTAATGCCTAGGTTGTAACAAAAATATTTTGTTTCATAACTACTAAATTATAGTTCATTATGTTTAACTATGGTCATGGGTATGCCAAAACGAGCTATAATGTTATCTAGGATGAATTTGCAAACTTGCTCAAATGTAGTCTTCCTCAAGGGAATAGCCTTAGCCCACTTGGTAAAGTGTTTGATTGTAATGATGATGAAGCTATTTCCTATCGAAGACTTAGGCATTATAGGTCCAATGATATCCAATCCCCATCATTGAAATGACCATGTTATTTGAGTGGTATGCAACTAAGTTGGTAATACATGTATAAGGTTACTATATTGTTGACATGTATCACACCACTTAACCTTCTGCAGGTAATCATTTTTCACATGGGACAAGTAATAGCCTAACTATATAATCGTAGTGACCATAGCTCTTGGTTATATATGTCCTCCACAAACACCCTCATGAACCTCTTCTAGGACCATTTTGGCTTCGATTTTACCTAAGCACTTTAGGAGTATGTCATCATAGGATTGTTGACATAATGTGTTATCGCCTACAATGACATCAAATTATGGTCATGCTAATTTGATGCTCTAGGTTGATCCTAATTTGTTTATGTCCTAAACATCTATCCATAAAGGACAATAAGGCATGTCTTACTATAGTATGGATAAGTTGGTCAATACTAGGTAAAGGAAAGTCATCCTTGATGGTTGCTTTATTTAGGTCTTGAAAATGAATGCAAATATAGATACTCCCATTTTCCTTAGGAACTATCACTATGTTGGACACCCACTCCATGTAGTCGACAACCCTAATATAACCAACTTGATAGAGCATTGAGATCTAATCATGAACTGTCAAGGCCAAATTTGGCCTAATCTTGTGCACTTTTTGCTTAATTGGTTTAATGTTAGGCCCTTGTATGATGTTGTGCTAGACTAGATGTGGGTCTAGGCTTTGCATATCTTCATATGACTAGGCAAAGGCCTTAACATCATTTTCTAGGACTTTGGTGATGTCTTGAGCATATCGAGGTTCTAGTGAGGAACTTAGTTTAAGGGTTTTCTCCTCATCACTATGCATTGTGATGGGAGCCTTAACCAAAGAGTCTTTGGTTATGTCACCTACCTCTAAGTCAAGGGTTTTGACTAGGTGTTTAGACCATTCTAGAGGTTTCTCTATTAAGGCTATGTGGTCTACCAGACTCTCAAGCTCAAGATCTAGGCAATTAGGATCTATACATCATTCAACATCACCATGAAGTACATGTAGACACAAAGGTAAACTTATTTTCTCCCATGTACTCACACTCTTGATCTTGCACATTAACCAAAAGCATATTAAGTGGTACGTGGGTAAAAGTGAATAAATAATGCTAAAATGCTATAAAATTATGCAAACACATGTAAATCTAATGTAATCAAGACCATCAAAGGTCATCAATGAGGTAAGTACATTTCAAAAAATTGCAATAAAGGCCAACAAAGGTCAAACCAAGGGAAACATAAGAAATAAGATAACAAATGGTCAATAAAGGCCATAATTTCACCAATTTTAGGCCTCAGTGGGCCATGATTCTAGTTTATAGTCTTAGTGGACTTTGATGCCAATTTAAGGCCTTAGCAGGCCATGGTCACATGCTGTTAAATGGTGATCAAGGAAGGCCAAAACCCTCTTTTTGATACCATTCAAAGGCCAAACATAGGCAAATAAGAAAAATAAAGAATACATAAGGTCATATAAAGGCTATAGAAGGTCAACAAGGTCAATAATGCAATACAAGTCCAAAAAAAAGTCAAAATACTATATAATAATGCAAAAATCAAGCAAAACAGGCTATGTATGGTAAGAATTGGATAATATAGGTCAAAAAATGGCTAGATTTTGCTAGTTTTAGGCCTTAACAAGCCATGTTCTCAGGCTAAAAGGATATTAGGTGAGTTTGGGCATTAATTAGATCTGTTTGAACCCAAAAATCAAGTGTTTTGAGGCTTCCATGTTGGGCTTAGTGTGGAAACAGGGACTCTTAGCATAGAAACCAAGAAAAATAGGTTTTGGGGTGCTCAGAGTTCCAAAATTGAGGTTCCAGGACCTTCCTAAGGCAGTGCAAGGTTAAATCCATCAAAACTAGGCACTCCAAAGGACTGTAAATGTGAAAAAGCAAGTTTTGTAGCCTCCCCCTTTGTTTCCACATAGGCAAGCATGGAAAAAAGGAGGTTGAGCCTAGAAAACTAAGATTCAAGTCAAAATGAGGTTGAACATGGTCAAATAGGTAGTTGAGACCCAGAGCTAAAATTTGTACATCCTTGCCTTTGTTTCAAGGAAATTTTGAGTGTCAATATGTGTCAAAATGGCTTCCCCCCCATTTTCCATGCTGAGCATAGTATCCTCAATGTGGAAGAATGGAGAAACACTTATTTTATGAATTCCTAGTATTTTAGGAGCACTGTGACTAGCTTTCTAGGCCCCTAGGACAGTAGACTTTGACTCTGCAAGTTTTTGGTTGATTTTGGGCACATGTAAAGGCTGTTTAAGGATATTTAAGGTCTTTCCCCCACTATTTCCATGTTGGGGAGTTACTCCAATGTGGAATATTTGGGAGAAATGATTTTTGAAGGTCAAAAAAAGGTTAAACAAGCAAAGTCTCAAAGCTATGAGGTCCTAGGCTTCTTTGACATAGATCTTTGGCTTCCAGGACTATCATCTTGTAACCAAAAGTGGAAAACTAGCTTTTCCTCCCTTGTTTCCATGCTACCTAGCATGGAAGGAACCTTTCCTAGCATATTTAAAGTAAGAATCCTAGATCTAGGTAAATTTGATTCATAATCAACCATGCATGTCAACCTCCAAAGTTACTAGGGCCAAGGGGCATGTCTCCATGTCAAAATACGGTAGTTTTGAGTACTCCCAAGTGGTTTTCAAGCTTCCCCCATTTTTCCACACTAAGACTAGGATGCTTAACATGGAAAATTAGGGGGAATTATCTTTTGATGATTTGACATCAGTTTCTTGAGGTTTAAAAGTTCCAATGGTTGCTAGCAAGTTTCTAGAGTGAATGTAAGGTCGTTTGACGTCATTTAAAGGTTTTTAGGAGTTTAAAACAAGTTTCCCCTTGAGTTTCCATGTTGGGGATACCATGCTTATCATGAAAAAAGATATTCCCAATGTGGAAGAACCATAAATCCTAGGTGTAGTAGTTTTTGCCTCAATCAATCATGCATGTGTGCTTCCAAGGTTGTTGGGGTCAAGGACTAGGGTTTGAGCTCAAGTTTGGTCAGTTTGGAGGTTTCTTAGAGGGTTTTTGAGCTTCCCCCTATCTTCCACATTGGGGATGGTATGACCAGTGTGGAAAACTGGGGGGAAATAGATTTTTTCATTTTTGCATGATTTTTTATTATGCATGTAGGTTTCCAAGGATGCTAATGTTGATTGCTACTACCTAGTGTCAAAATTCGATTGTCTAAAGAGTTATTGAGTGGTTTTTGGGCTTCCCTCCTTTCTCCATGCTAATGCTTCTATGCTCAATGTGGAAAATTAGGGGGTAGCTTTTTGGCCATTTATGATCATTTTTGTAGGGTTTAAGGACTTCAAGAGGTGTGAAACTACTTTTAGGAATTATGTAAAGCTATAGCCTATTAGCTGGTGGTGTCTGGAGGTCATTTCAAGGTACCCACAAAGTTTCCCCCTTCTTCCACACTAGGCAACATGGAGGAGAGAACTCCTAGTGTGGAAAAACTTGAGGACCTTGATTTTTGCCATTTTCTATCATTTTCAGCTATGCATGCAGGCTTCCAAGGTTGTTGGCATCAACTGCTAATACCTAATGTCAAATTTCAATTGTTTCAAGGGTTATTAAGTAGTTTCTAGGCTTTCCCCCCTTTTCCCAAGTTGGGGATTCCATGCTCAACATGGAAACTTTAGGGGAAAGGGCTTTTTAGCTTTTATAATCAAATAAGATTATGCATGAGTGTCCACATGGTTGATGATATTGGCCATCACTGTCTAAGGTTAAAATCTGGTCATTTTGAAGGCTGTGACAGGGTTTTCAGTCTTTCCCCTTCCATCCACACTAAGGATGAAAGGCTCAACATGAAAGAGGTCTTCCTTAACCAAGAAAGTTAGATCTAGACCAAATCGACAATCAATCGACCATGCATGTTAACCTCTAGGGTTGTCGTGGTTAATAGTCAATGTTGGGTATCAAGATCCATCAAGTTGGACACTTCTAAGTACCTCATGCAGTATTCTCCCTTTCTTCCATGCTAGGCATGATGGCCCCAGCATGGATGAGATGGGGGTGGCAATTTTGCACCATATTTAACTACTTTTGAAGCTTTTGGAAGCTCCAAAGGGTTTCAGCAAGGTCTAGCAATCACCGAGCATCAAGAAATGGCCACTAGGTAGTCAATTCAAGTTATTTTTTGGCTTCCCCCCATCCATCCAAGTTGAGGGTGAGATGTTCCATGTGGATGAAGCCTTCCCTAGCATGGAAACACCAAATCCTAAAGTTAAAACCAATTTTGACCAATTTCAACTAAGATTGGTGAGATTCCAGACCTACCGGAGATGCTTGCAAGGGTTCTCAGTCGTGTGGGGTACACTTTGGGATTAAACTTGGGCTAGATGGGTGTTTGGGGGTAAGAATGGATGTTAACCCCCTTCTTCCACACTAGGCACTATTTCCTACGTGTGGAAACCCATGTTGTCTAGCTTTGTTCATGTCTCATCCACTTTTGGGAACCTTGGGTTGAAAAGAGTAGAATTTGGTTACTAAAAATAGCAAAATAGTTGTATTTTAATGATTTTGTGAAATGGAAGGCATGTTTCCCCATTGGGCATTGTATCCCCATCATGGATGCATAGGAGTTAAGCTTGCAATATGGTTCTAGGTATCAAAATTGAAAAAAATCTTAGCTTTGATGCAATTTTTGTCAAGAGAGAAGGTGCAAGGTAGGGCCCATAATCCAAGAATTTAAAATTATAAAAATTGAAGCTGTTTCTAATCCAAAATCAACATGAACTAGGCTTCCCCCCAACCCCTTGCACTTTAATGCAATTAGAGTTATGGTGCACTAAATTAGCAGCCACAGTTTCAAGTTGTGCATTTAGGTTTTAGATGTGATTTTATTATGAAATCTCATAAATTTTCATCACAATTGTCATTCTACACCAACAAGGCATTGGAGGAGATCTCTAGTAGAGATTCTTGTTGCAAAGAACACCAATCTTTAGGGTGGAAGCCTCCCATCTCTGTTGTAGCCAACATAGAACATCTATTTCTCTTGATTTTCATCATCCTCAGTGTTGAGCCTACCATGGCATCTAAGTAGTGAGGGGAAAAGAGAAGAAATCTTACAATCTAGAAGATGGATGTGCATTCTAGGAAGTTATCAAAGGTTTCTAGGCCTATCTCCATTCAAGCCTCAACTGTCACCACTTCAAGGTCGACAGTTCTACCTGTTTTTGCCTTTATTTTCTATGGTCTTTTCTAGTTTTTTTCCCATATGTTAAGGTTTTTTTTTCTAGATCTACTCTAGTGGAGGGATTAAAATGGAATTCTAATGAAATCCCACCTCATATTTTGGTCATTTCCACATGGATCCTTGGTTGTTTCATTATTTTATCTTTTGTAGATTTGATTTTGAAAATAGGGCTTATTGTTTCATGCTTTTTACCCAAAACTTTTGGATAGGAACATTTTTTTTAGATCTAGGCCTAAGGACTTTCTAAAATTAAATTTTAACAAAATCATACCCCATTATTTTGGTGCACTTTCTAATGGGCATTAATTGTTTCAGTTTCTTCAACTATGGTTTCTTGATTTAATCTTTTCAATGGCTATTGTCTTGATTAATTTGGCTTCAAATGATGAAGTTGTGGCTATTTCCGTAACATTGCATAGTTAGGTTTCTCATGCCATTTTTGTAATTTCATGTAAACTTGCAAATTTTTTCTAAGGAAATGGTAAATGTTTTGGCTATTTTCTAGTTATGGCTGAGTAGATCTTGACTTTAGCTTTCAAATGGAGATGGAATCACTCCAATTGGACTTAAAATGAATTTTCTATGAATTTTTTATTAAGCATGTGTAATAAGGATGTTTGCGTCGTGTTCGGAATATTGTCCAAATTGATAAGTTTTTTCTACATAAATAGTAAATTTTTTGAATTTTTCTAAGAATAGTTGCATAGGGCTCAATTTAAGCTTTGAAATGGTGGTGGAATCACTTTGTTTGGAGCTCAAATGAATTTCTTACAGATTTTTTACCAACCCTACACAAAAAGAGGTTAATGGTGACTGCCATGGTTTTGGCTAAATTTTGGTTTAGGGTTTATGCAAATATGATTATACATTTTTGGTTATAATGATCATGGCTATATGGTTTATAATTTTTGTATTCTTTTTATGGTAGAATCACTAAAATTGGAGCATACATAAATTTTTACTAAATTTTTTTGCTATGGTTGTGCAAACAAGGAAAAATTATGGTCATAGCAGATTACCAATTTGAAAATGAAAGTGGTTGATATGTATAACTTATGGTTTTCTTTTGTCAACATGTAAAACTAATGCTTAATTTTGTTTTTTAAGAAGAGTAAAAAAGTTTTCTATTTTTAGCAAGCTTTTACTATGGCTACATGGTTTTTTCTGTTTATGATGCTTTTTCTAAATTTGTGCATAGTTTAAATGTTTTTTCCAAATTTATGCATGCTTTGCATAATTTAGATATTTTTTTTCTAAACTTATACTTGCTTTTTCTAAATTCTTGCATAGTTTAGATGTCTTTTCCAAATTTATGCATGCTTTGCTTAATTTAGATGTGTTTTCTAAACTTATGCTTGCTTTTTTTCTTAATTTATGCATAATTTAGATGCTATTTTCTAAATTTATGCATAACTTAGACCAAGGTTTAGTTCTAGCTATAATGTTTTGGCTATGATATTTTGGTTATGATAATAATGCTTTAATGGAATTTCTTAAGCTAATTTAGATAAACATCTTACAGCTTTCTATAGAGGGTAATTTCACCTCCAACAAGATGTTTCTTTCCAAATCTTGCTAAGTAATTGCATAATGTAAGGCTACGCAATGTTGTAATAATGTTTTCTTGTGAATTCATTAAGCTAATTTAGATAAACACCTTAGAACTTTTTATAGAGGCTAATTTCACCTCTGACTAGATGTTTTTTTTTTTTTTTCAAATCTTGCTAAGTAATTCTATTTGATCACAATTTTTTTGTTTTGCTTCATGTAGGGTCCTTTTGAGGCCTATCCTCCTCATCATAGAGTTTGTGGGTATCCTGTGCTACATTGGTTATGCCAAGACCAACACCGAGTTGCATGACATGCCTTTTGAAAAGCTCTCATTGTGGTTCCAGCCTAGGGCAATGGAATTCCTTGCCTACCTCCTTAAGAACTTTAGTGTGATGTTGTGGTCACACTTGTTTGCAGATGTAGCTAGGGTTGCAGTGGGAACCTTGTTTCCTCAGGCATCTAACCTGATTGTTAGATTCATTAGTGAAAAGTTGCGTCCTAAGATAGCAGGGGGACCAGCAGATCTCATAAGCCCACATTACCTTACAAAGATTTGAATGATGCTAGAGTGTAGTCGGTATAATCCTAATAATACTTTGATGGTGGTGCACAGAGCCCACATGTTATTCTAGAACCCATCCAGCACCATGTATTATCTACAAGGGTGAGCATGATTATTTTAATGCTTTTATGTTTTGGCTTAACTACCTTTTCTGATTTCTTCAGTTTCAAAAATTTCTTGCAGGTACAAGGTCAATGATCAAGGTTTGATCATCAACGATCAAATCTTGGTAGTGGCTCAAACTACTTTGGATGAATTCATCAAGAGTCCTCAAATTAGAACTATTGTGTATCAATAGTTAAGAGGGGTCTTTGATGCATATGCCTCAAGATTCAACCTTGTATACAAGAAGTGCAAGGATGATAGGACAATGCATAGCTAGTGGGTAGATGCTAATAGCACCGATCAGACTCTTATAGCTAGGACCTTTACTCAAACCATATTGAAAAATAAAAGGAAAGATAAATGTAAATTCTATAGCTTCTAGTGTTTCATGTTTATATCTTTAAGTGGTCTATTGCTTTGCTTGGTTGTTAAAATTTCTCATGTTAATGGTAAACTTTGGTTGTTGCTTTGTAGGACCTTCCACCTCGACTGATGTCACTATACCACTTTTAGGTTCATACCATGAGGATACCCTCATCTTGAAGTTTGGTAAGTTGACATTAGCATAGAAGTAGCTAACGGGATAGGCACTTGGGTATGCTCAAGCAAACATCCAATGTGCAAGTTTGCTTGATGTATTTATGGCACCTATCCCTTCCATTCCTACTATGAAGATGTTGCATGTTGTCAATTCCTACAATGAGAATGTTGGTTGTTTTAGTAGCATCATCTGGGATGTGAAGGTAATAATGGATGTTGGTGCAAGCCTCTTTCACAACTTGTTTGATGTCCCTGCTAATGGAGCAAAGGTTCCCACTAGGATAGTAAGGGAAATGGGCCATCATGATGAAGTTCTAGAGTGGCTTGGTGTCGACATGGGCTAGTCTAGAATTTTGATGGATAGCTTGACAAATCCTAATGCAAAGTAATTATATCCTTTTTTTAGGTCTCATATATTTCCAAAATTGTTATTGCAAAAGAAGGTAATTGGCTTGGCATTGGGGTGGACCTTTAAGAAGGTCTTGACAGAGGACACCAGATTTCACTGGGTGACTACTTAGGCTACTAGGCTTTAGGAGAAGATCCTTAAACTCCATGTTGACACCTCTATGATAATCCACATGCACTTTGCATTTTTTTGTAGGCTATTTGAAGAGGTTTGCAGAGTTTTTGGTGGTGTAATGAAATGGACGATGGATTTCCCAAGACCCAAGCTAACTTTCTAGGCCTTGGATAAAGCACATTTATCCAATGGTGTAGGCCTAGAACCCACTAGAGGGGATGGATGATAGGCTATCCATTACCGTTAAGAATCTTGATGTTAGGCAATGCAAGTCTCCTAATAGCATTGATGATGATGAGCTTCTCACATTTCCTGCTAGTGTCTAGGATGCCAAATGATGGCGTATGAAGGTTGAAGAGGTAGCTAGGGAGAAACTCAAGAGGCCTATGGAGGAGGCACCACCAACATTAGACAAACCTATCCTAAAGAAGCTTAAGTTTAATCTTAGGCCACCACAATAGGTAGTTATAGGTATGCTTTGTTTAAATTTGGCTATTTCATGTTTTAAAGTTTATGGAAACTTTATGGTTTTATGTGTTAACTAGTTTTCTATGTGCTATGGTTGTAAACAAGCATCAGGCTATGGTAGCCCAAGCTATTGCAAAGGTGGAAGAAATGCATGCAAAAGAGGCACTCCTAAAGCAACATGAAATTGAAGGATTTTCTTATGCAAGTATAGATGATCTAAACACCTTGTTTGGCAAGGCAATGCTAGGCACATCTCCTATCATCATCCCAAAGTAGGAAGAGGAGGAGGAGGGCCTAGTTATGTCCATGCCTAAACACTTTCATTTTATCTCATTGTTTATCTTTGGTTTTCATCCTAACTTTTCAATGATTATCATGCTTACAGTAGTTCCTAAGCCACTAGCATAAGCTTCCATCCCTAAGTTTCATGTGAAACCATGGGTAGAGATGCTAGATAAAGTGGAGTTCATGCATGGGATGGCTAAGAATATCATTGATCAGTTACATCAGGTTGCACTTGAGATAGGTAAGGATGTTTTGATAATTTAGTTGTAGGCTATGCTTGTGTTATGACTATCTTAGGTTGTGCATTATGTTTATCATTCTATTTTATTCTTATGTAGTAGTGCCTTCTATGGAGTGGGATCCCAGTAGAGACATGGAGATAGATTCCTTACCTAAGCTTTCCTCTAATGTATCTAGTGTACCCTTGAAGTTGTATGAGACTACTATTGATCTAGCAATGTCATGTGTAAAAACTTCATGAGAGCTAGAGAACTCCAACAAATCCCGAGGGAGAAAGTTGTGGCCTTAAGGAAAAAGACTCAATGGAAAGAGGATATGGTAAGAGATCTCTAAGACTATAAGGCCTTTGTGAAAGCCCAAGTGGCTAACTCAAAGGAGTTGTGGACTAAGGAGATCACATGGACCTACTACTAGCATGTCATTCACGACAAAGTAGCAACCCTACAGAAGATGGTAGAACAAGGTATGAAGATGGACCTCATCTCATAGAAGGTTAAGGACTAGAAGGATCACTATGCTTGGGTTCTAGAGTGGGGTAAGAAACAAAAGATTCACAAGTAATAGTACAAGGTGAATCATGGAGCCTTCCTTAAGTGGCTCAAGGAGGAGTCAGTTGAACAGGGCTAGAGAGAGCTATTCATCTAGGGGATCCAGGTGGAGAGTGCTTATCAGCTTTTTAAAAGTACTTTCACAGTGGAGCAATCCCCTACTACTCAAATTACCACTAATGCAGGCAAGACCTCTATGGTTACTATTACCTGGGAGCCTCCTACTTGGACTCCTATAGATAGGACTGACATTCTCTCTAACGTTGATCTTAAGGATGTTGATTGGGTCAACATGATGAAGGACTAGATACTTGTTCGTTTGGAAGAAGGCCTTCCACATCTACCCCTAGAAGTCATGGAGACGGAATCCCCATAAGTTAGGTATATCTTATGATTTTTTATTTTTGTTTTAAACTATGATTTTGGTTATGGGTTACTAATTGGCTCGATTTTGTTGCATTCCAGGCCTCAAGAGACATTGGTGTCCCCAATGGTGAGGGTGGGAATGACCCACCACTTCCTCCTCTGGATGCTACTTAGCAACCTCCATCAGCTTAGCTTGTTATCTATCTATTTTTTTTTTCATGTTGATGGCTATGATTAGCCAAAACTATGTATGTTATGGACATTTTAACTTTAAATTTAAATCTTGGCTTTATTTTTGGCTATATGTATCTATAGTTGAAGTAAACGTTGTAAATATTAAGAATGGCTATGTTGACATTTTGGTTATAACATTAAATAGCTAATTAGTGTAATAATAGGCTAAACAAAAATACGTGTATAATAAACAAGATGTTTGTAGTTTTAGGCCACTATGAGCACAAGTTATATTGTGTGATTGTGGCTACATTGCCAATTTGAGGTCATGGTAGGCCATAATGCCAATTTAAAGTCTTAGAAAACTGTAGCACCAATTTAGAGTCTTAGTGAACTATGTTCTATGATTATCTTCGCTAGTTTAAGGTCATGGCAAGCCATATTACCAGTTTAAGGTCTTAGTAGATCACGATTCTAGTTAAACATCTTAGCGGATGCTGTTATGTAATTATCTTTGCTAGTTGAAGGTTGTTGCAGGCCATATTGCTAGTTTAAGATCTAATGCTAGTTTAACTTCTTAGCGAATCGTAATTTTGCTAGTTTAAGGCCATAGTGGACCATATTACTAGTTTAAGGTCTTAGCAAACCATGATGCCAGTTTAACATCTTAGCATATGGTAATTTTTCCAGTTTAAGGCCATAGTCGGCTGGCTATGAAAAAGAAACATATTTATAAAGCTTTTCGATGTTTACAATGTGAGTAAAAGGAAAGAGAGGCTATAACAAATTAGTAAAAATGCAAATGAACTTAGGCTATATGCATAGACTATATGCATAAAGAGTAAAACAAAAAATACATGAAATAGTATAACAAATTGAATAGAAAGGTTAGACTATATGACTATCAATGTATTTCGCATAAGATGGAGAAGTTTAAGGTGAACTTCACTTGTGCAGATTCTTCCTAATCTTTGCAAGATTAGGAAGTGAGTAAGTCCTGCTTTGCACAAGATTATATTCTCCATATCCTTCACTTACAATGTTAAAAGGGAGTTCATCCCATAATGCATCCTAGTGGTTAACGTTGTTATTGTTGACTTTCTTAGGTTGTTGCTCTTCATGGCCCCTACTCTATGTCTACATTGTTGACAACCAAGGGAATCACATTATCACCATGAATGATGATTTCACCTCCCTTGTAAGGAAGGTGAATCTCTTGATGGATGGGAGAGGATATAGCTTGTAATTGAGTGAACCGAGGTCTTCCCATAATTAGGTTGAATCCTGGTATCTCCTCCACCACCAAGAAATTGATAGTTGTGGGGAATTTCTCTCTTGCAATAAAATCCAAGAAGATGGATTCCTTGATGGCAACCCTTGATTCATTCAAGGACTTAAGAGCTATAGTGGATGTAGATTGTATTTCCTTAGTTAGGCCCAAGTGTTCAATGATGATGCATGGGATGACATTGGTTGTGGCTCCATCATCAACATGCACCTGATGTATTTTAAATTATCCTATGCGTATGATTATGAATAGAGGGTCTATAGTTACTTTGTCATTTTAAGAATTAACTTTAATTTCACTATTGTAAAAATACAAGATGCATTTAATTTTCCTCCTTTGGTGAGGGAGGAATTATCAATGGGTGGATGGATTTCTTGTTAGCAGGGATATCCTCACTAATAAGGATGGAAATAAACATTTTGACTAGTGTGCCACGATGCATGGTGGAAGTTATAATCATGTCATATAAGCTTAGGGTTTTGTTTTTCTACTTGAGGGATTACCTAACCTGGTCTATCACCCTAAGGAAGTTTCTATTGTTAGCCATGGGCTTGTCACCCCAGTTGTGCTTTACTTCCTACATGCACTTTAAAATGTGAACTTTGGATTTAGGCTATGGTTGTTGAGGCTCTTCCTTGTTTCAATTGTGGGCTTTTTGATCCTCCTATAGCTTGTTGGTTAGAGTGGGTTGGGCAGAGGAGGTCATTGGTATAGTTGAAATGGAAGTGGGCTTTTGTGGGCCCACCTCCTTTCATGCCTCTGTCCACATGTCACTCTTATTGTCTAGATTTTTCTTACCCTCCTTCCTTTGTTTGGTTGAGGTTTTTTTATGGTTAGCCATAGGTTGTGACGAAGAGGTAGTAGCATTAGCCATCATAGGGATCATTGTACAATTGTTGAGGCTATAGTTAGTTGCATTGTGTTAGGTGTGGAAACCTTGATGATGAAAGGTTCCTTGGGAGGCATTCATGATGGTACTCTTACAACAAAGGGGGATCTTTAGCTATGGGAAGCTGAAGAAACCCTTCCTCTTGCAGGTATCTGATCATCATCAATGTTGAATGCTGAAATAACATAGGGGCTTTCATTAGCATTCAATGAATCTTTGTAGACTTGCATCGACTAGTTTTGTGATCGAACCAGGTTGGAAGCATCTACGACTAGCTTCCCCTATCTATCATCCTTTGCAAGTCATCCCTTAGTATGAGGCAAAGGTTTGTGTCATGACCAAGTAGCTGGTGATAGTGGCAAAAACGATCTAAATTGAAGTACTTAGGTAGTCATCTTTCGTTGCTCTAGTGGGATCTTTGGCTATCTCAAAAATTCTATCATGCTTCTTTCGAAAAGCTTTAGACATCTATTTGTATTGAATAAGTTCACTTTTCAAAAGTTGATCTAATAGCCTTGAGGGCTTTAAAGGTAAGATAGTGTACTTAGACCTATCCTTCTTTTTGAAGTTGGGTCTAGTTATTGTCAATGCAATAGCCCCAGAGGTTGATGGTTGGTTATTATGATCATTGGTGGAGGCCTTGGGTGGATTGGCCTTTGGCCCCTAGCTTGTAGTCTTTGTTTCTTTTGTCACAGTTGCTACGGTCATGTTGTTTTGCTTACTCTTTTCTTTATCTCTTTATGCATGCTAATTTTTATATGCTACATAAGTTGGATCATGACTGGCCTCCATAGCATCTTCTATATTCTTGGTTTACAAGAATGCTTAGCTAAGAGATCATAGAACAAGGTGGCTAACAAGTGGGCTTTTGCTATAGGCTTTGGTATTTCATTTAGCAATCCTTTCCATCCATGGATGAACTTCTATATGGGTTCTAAGGGCCCCTACTTAACCTTCATGAGTTGGTCAAGCATGGTGTCAAGCTTCAAGTTATACTTGAAGCGGTTGAAAAATTGGGCAACCAAGCCCTTCAAAAAAGATATGGATCACCTAGGTAATGCATAATACCAATCAAGTGCTTTCCTAGTTAAGGACATAGGAAAAATCTTCATGATGATATGAGGCCATGGCTGCAAGAGTAAGAATTCAAATGAAAAGATAATAAGGTGAGCATTAGGGTCACATTCTCTATTATATTTTCTAAATTGGGGAATATGAACACTAGGAGGAACTATCAAGGATGGGACTATAGGACTTATGGGATTGTCCTGGTAGAAGTTCATAATCTTGATAGTTTGTGAAGTAGAGGCTTTAAGCCTCTTTAACTCCTCTATTAGGTCCTGAATCATCTGGAAGTCTTGATCCAGACCTTATGGTGGCTTTATTGGTTGCAAGGTTTGTACATAGGGCTATGGTGTCTATTGTAAGGCTTGTGGCCTCACTATGGGTTGCATGATAAAAGGAAGAGGTTGTGTTATGGTTGTGGCTTATGGGCCAAATAAAGAAAAGGATGTTTGTGTCAATACCTGAGGCACAAATGGAATAAATGTAATGTGTGACCCTTGAGTTGGTTGGGGTTCCATGGTAGGCCTCGCATAAGTAGTTAATGAATTTTTGGTTGTAGAATCCACTGTTGATGGCTAAACATATCAAGGCCATGTAGCAAATAACATAGATGGATTATGGATCATAGTTTGTGGCATGAATTGAGTTTGATGTGTGGTTATGACCGATGTGGGATCAACTGTAGAAGATAACAACACCATGCCCATGGAGAAAACAAAGGCATGAGGAGAAGGCTCAATGGCCTTGGGGGTTTCTTATTGGAATAATCCCCCTAGGATGTTTTTGGGCTCAGGTTCTACCATAAATTCATTCTCCTCTTCCTATTGTTTCTCGAAGCTATGTTTTTCATCTTCTTGCTTCATCTTAATCAATTAGGCTAGTATACCTACATAGAAATTAGATAGAGGTATCTGGTCATAGGGGGAAGGGATGTGCTCCTTACCCTTATGGTGGATAAGTTTGAACTTCATTTTAGCTTTTGCTTCCAAATGTGGAATCAACATGATAGCCTGTATTTTAACAAAAATGAAGTTATATTGGTCTTCATTTATGACTGCAAAATCAAGAATTTTCTATATAACCCTCAAAGATTGCCTACATTCGATGATTGCAAGGTCTTTAGGATCATATACCCTCATGGCTTACCAGTTAAGACCTTTACCAATGAAGGTGAGGGGCAACTTGGTAGATTGCTAGAAAGACATGGCTATGGTATTGAGAATGGCTTAAAATAAGGCTATAAATGATAAAATAGAAGTAAATTCCAATGAATGGAATTCAAAAATGTTTTAAAAAAACAAAAACGGCTGAAAATGAAGTACTTACTAAAATTAGTAAGTGGGGGGTAAGGGGGATTTACTCCTTTACTAGAAATGGAAATCTAAAAACATTAATGTTCAACACCCTCTACATTGACCTCATAGCTACCTCTACACTGGCTATGGCAAGGGGGGAAGGGGAAAGAAGGAGTATGAGATAAATAGAAATTTGACACCTTCCTATTTCAACATTGGGAAGAGGGGGAAATGTTTGAAGGCCAAAATGGAAGCCTGGCAGTTTTCAAAGATGGTTTTGGCAAGTAGTTAACATTTATCACAAAGGAGGAAAAAGTAGGTTTGGTTGGTGTGAAAACCAACATTATTTTTGTGGTAAAAAATATGGCAGAAAAATTAAATGGTTGTTAAGGTTTCTATGCCAGCTTTGTTCTGAAAATTTATAACAGATGTTGTAAAATTTCAACACTCAAACCACATACAACTTTCACGTTGGGATTTTTGCTAAGGTGGAAGGGACATTGTTGGATTTCTTGGTAGTTTTGGCTTCAAAAAATTAGAAAATGAATTTCAACTTGCAATGTTAAAAATGGAACAAAAGAAGATCTTATCTTTAAGTTGTAACAAACCTCATCCATGCTAGCCTCCCAACTACCTCCACACTAGGTATGGCAAAAGGGGGGAATGAAGGGAGGTGAGATGATGGGAATCTCACACCTCCTACCTCAATGTTAATGAGGGGAAGGCTAAAAACCAAAGTGGAATGTTGGTGTTTCTTCCACTAAAATTTGTTTTTAGCCAACTGCCAATTTTCTCAACTTTGAAAAAAATGGAGAGAAGCCAACTTACAAACTAGGGAATAGAATATTAGCAATAAAAAGGAAAAATAGGAGGGAAGAGATATTAGCACTAGCTTTGGGCTATAAAATTCATAGCAAGTGCTATGAAAAGCCAACACCCAACCACTTGCAACTTCCACACTACAATTTTGGTCACAGGGGGGGGATCAGTGTTGATTCTTCAAAGGTTTTTGTTGCAAAAAATTAAAAAAAAAAGTTTGCAAATGGCCACGTTGGTAATAGGGAAGACTAATTTTAGACATAGAAATTTAGTGAAGGCCCTCCTTCTAATGCTAAGAAAAATTATTGCAACTGAAAAATTCGATCGTTGGAAAAACTGGAAGGAAGATTCGATGCATAGTAGTTCCTCAACCCATGAATCCCTAGGGTCTCCATGTAAAAAATGGAATTTAGGGCACCCTAGCTAGTTTGGTAGATCAACCAGGGACTTGGAGGGTTTGAAATGAAATGCAAAAACTGATAACAAATTTGAACAATGCACAAAAAATAAACAAATATGTCTTGCACACAAAACCACAAACTTAAAACTTTATTAGGAAAAAATAAAGAATAAGTTAAAGAAATGTGTATAATTGGTACCTAGATGGATGGCAAGGAGGTTCACAAGAAAGGGGATTCAAGATCCATTGAAGTCGATGTAGTCAACTCCACAATTTGGATGTCCTACCACTCCCGATGTTATCAAACCTCTGGTGTTGCAATCTCAAATCTGCAATGTTGGCTATGATGGGGGTTGGGAAGTGTGAAAAATCTAAGCTATCCAAATGCTCTACACTAGAAGTTGGAAATCCTAGGAGTGCAGTGTGGAGCTTGAAAATTCACAGATTTCAAAGGTGGTTATGAGGCCACAAAGTCACAAGGTGTCTATGTTGGGTTCAAGAGAATACAAGTGTGAAAACTTGTAAAAATATCTTGAGTGCTTCAGAACACCCATGTGTCAAATTTTGAACAATTTCATCTACAAAAATGTATGTATGCCAATAGTCTTGGATTGCAAAAAATTGTGGAACCTATAAATGTTGTTTGAGGCTAGTTTTTACAAGTCTTGGACCATGAATGATGCTACAAAATAGCATTGATTTGATTGCAAATTAGCTACAAATTGCTACCAACTTCAAATGAGATGGGTTACTATACATAGTAAGTGCTTCCCCTCATAGTCATTCCATTTACTATAAATAGTAACCAAGGCACACCTTCCACATTGGAGATGAATCTTCCACACTGACCTCTCCACCATGCTTGTTGAAGTGGCTAGTCAACGTTGAAGTGCATGAAGTAATGGATTTTGGCTTTTGTGGCTTCCACGCTCAAGGATGCAATTTTAAATGCTAGGGGTGAAGACTCCACACTAGGGGGAAACTTCCATGCTAAGGGGGGAAGGTTTTCATCAAATTACCTTTTTTGGCTTTCCAAAAGGCATTTTTGACATATAGACACTAGGTGACTTTTTTCACTTGGGGAATAGGCTTTGACCATTATGAGGAATTTTTCAGCCCCAAAAGTATAAAGTATGTGAGCTTGTCCACTATGGATTACAATATTCATATTTACAATGAAGTTTTGCCTCACATTTTCATGGGGTGAAAGCTACATGATGAAAATTGGCTATAAGATGCAAATTTTTGTGGTGTTTCAATCGTGAATGATGATTTCACCTCCCTCATAAGGAAGATAAATTTCTTGATGGATGGGAGAGGACACAACTCATAATTAAGCTAACCAAGGTCTTCCTAGGATTAGGTTGAATCTTTGTGTCTCCTCCACCACCAAGAAATTGATGGTTGTGGGGAATTGTTTCCTTGCTACAAAATCCATGGAGATGGACCCCTTGATGGCAACCCTCAATCCATTGAAGAACTTAAGAGTTTTGGTAATCATAGATTGTATTTGCTTAGTTAGACCCAAACATTCAACGATGGTGCATGGGATGACACTAGTTGCGGCTTCATCATCAAGATGCACCTAATGTATTTTAAACTATCCTATGTGTATGGTTATGAATAGAGGTGCTATAGTTGCTTCACTATTTTGGGGATTAACCTTTATTTTGCTATCATGAAATATTAAGGATGTTGACTTCTCTTCCTTTGATGATGAAGGAACCATCACTACATGGATGGATTCCTCATTAGTGGGGATATCCTCAATAACAGGGAGGTTAACATTTTGACTAGCACCTCACGATGTGTGATGAAAGTCATGATTAGGTCATATAAGCTTAGAGTTATGTTGTTTTGCTTGAGGGATTGCTTGACTTGTTCCACTGCACTGAGGAAGATTTTATCATTGGTTGTGGACTTGTTACCTCAATTGTGATTTACTTCCTCCATGCATCCCAAAATGCAAACTTCGACTTTAGGTTGTGTTTGTTGGATCTTTTTCTCATTGTTTTGGTTATGGGCTTTTTGGTCCTCTTGTGGCTTGTTGGTTGAACGGGTTAGAGTAGAGGAGGTCATGGGTATAGCCAAAATGGAAATGGGCTTTGGTGGATCCACTTCCTTTCATTTCTCTGTCTCCTTATAACCCTTTTTGTTAGGATTTTGCTTATGCTTCTTCCTTTCTTTGGCTGAAGTTTTTTGTTTATCAGTTCTTAGTTCTGAGGAAGAGGTAGTAGCATTAGCCATCACACATGGTTGTTGCGTAATTGTTTACGCTATTGCTTTGGTTGTGTTGTGCTGCGAAACCCTGATGATAAAAGGTTTCCTTAAAGGCACTTGTGATGATACTCTTATGAAAATGAGGGATCTTAAGCTATAGGAGGCTAAAGAAGCCCTTTCTTTGCATAGGGGTACTTGAATCACAAATGGTTCTATTACAGGTCTTCAATCATCATCAATGTTTAATGTTGAAATAACATAGGGGCTATCATTAGCATTCAATAGGTCTTTGTAGAACAACATTGATTGGTTTTGTGGCCAACCTGGGTTGAAAGCATCTAAGACCAACTCCCCCCTATGTATCATTCTTTGTAGGTCATCCTTCAATGTGAGGTAAAAGTCTATGTCATGACCTAATAGTTGGTGATAATGGCAAAAATGATCTAGTTTGAAATACTTAGGCAGTTGAGAATCATCTTTTGTTGCTTGAGTAGGATCTTTGGCTATTTCATAGAGTCTATCATGCTTCTTTCAAGAAGCTTCAGACATCTATTTGTATTAAATACACCCACTTTTCAAAAGTTGGTCTAACAACTTGGATGGCTTTAAAGACAAGGTAGTGTGCTTAGACTGGTCCTTCTTTTTGAAGTTGGGGCTAGTTGTTATCGATGTAGTGGTTCTAGAGGTTGATGGTTGGTTATTATAGTTATTAGTAAGGTCCCTGGGTAGGTTGGCCTTTGACCCCTAGTTTATAGTATTTTTTTTCTTTTCTCATAGTTGCTATGATTATGTTGTTCTGTTTGTTCTTTTCTTTATCTCTCTATGCATGTTAATTCTTGTATGTTATGTAGGTCGAATCATGATTAGCCTCCGTAGCATCTTCAATGTTCTTGGTTTGGGAAAATGCCTAATTGAGTGAGTATTTTTTTTCTTTTCTCATAGTTGCTATGATTGTGTTGTTCTGTTTGTTCTTTTCTTTATCTCTCTATGCATGTTAATTCTTGTATGTTATGTAGGTCGAATCATGATTAGCCTCCGTAGCATCTTCAATGTTTTAGGTTTGGGAAAATGCCTAATTGAGTGACTATGGATCAAGGTAGTAGAGTTTTGACTTAATAAAGTCATACACTACTTCCTTAAATATGGCTAATAAGTGGGCTTCAACTATAGGCTGTGGTATTTCATTTAGTAGTCCATTCCACCATTGAATGAATTTATGCATAGGTTCTAGGGTTCCTTGCTTGACCTTCATGAGTTGGTCAAGCGTTGTATCAAGCTTCAAGTTATACTTGAAGCAAGTGACAAATTGGTCAACCAAGTCCTTCAAAAAAGATATGGATCCCCTAGGTAATGCATCATACCAATTAAGTTCTTTCCTAATCAAGCACATAGGGAAAAGCCTCATGATGATATGAGGCCATGCCTGCAAGAGTAAACATTCAGATCAAAAGGTATTGAGATGAACATTAGGATCACCTTCATCATTATATTTACTAAATTGGAGAATAGGGACACCAAGAGGAAGTGTTAAGGGTGAAACTATAGGATTTATGGGATCATCATGGTGGAAATTCATAATCTTAACAATTTGTGAGATAGAGTCTTTAAGCCTTTTCAACTCCTCCATTAGGTCTTGGATCATCTAGAAGGATTGATCTAGACCTTGTGGTGATCCTTTTGGTTGTGGGGTTTGTACATAAGGCTATGGTATTTGTTGCAAGGCTTGTGGCCTTACTATAGATTGTATGATATAAGGAAGAGGTTGCATTATGATTGTGGCTTGTGGACCAAACAAAAAGGATGTTTGTGCTAGTACCTAAGGCACAAATGGAATAAAGGAGGTGTGTGACCACTAAGTTACTTAATGTCTCATGGTAGGTCCTACACAAGTAGTTCATGGATTTGTGACTGTAAAAATCACCATCGATGATTGCACATATTCAGGCCATGTGGCAAATGATATGGACGGGTTATGTATCATAGTTTATGGCATTGATTGAGTTTGGTGTGTAGCTATGATTAGTGTGGGGTCAGTTGTGGTAGGGTAAGAGGGAGTGGAACATGGTGGCACCATGCCCATGGAGAAAATAAAAGCATTAGAGGAAGGCACTATGACCTTGGAAGATGTTTATGAAACAATCCTCCTAGGATGTTTTTAGGCTCAGATTCTACCCTAAATTCAAGCTCTTTTTCTTGTTGTTTCTCATAGCTGTGTTTTTCTTCCTCTTCCTCCATCACAATCAACTAGGCAAGTATACTTGCATAGATATCATATAGAGTTATCTGGTCTTAAGGGGAAGGGATGTACTCCTTACCATTACAGTGAATAAATTCAAGCTCCCTTTTGGCTTCTACTTCCAAGCATGGAATCAGCATGCTAGCCTATATTTTGGCACAAATAAAGTTATATAGGTCTTTATTTATCATGAAAAAATCATGGATTTTCCGTTTGATCCTCAAGATTTCCTACATTCGATGATAGCAAGGCCTTTGATGTCATATACCCTCATGGCTTATTGGTAAGGACCTTTGCTAGTGAAGGCAAAGGGCAACTTGGTAGATTGCTAGAAAGACATGACTATGATGTTGATAATGGTCTAAAACAAGGCTATAAATAACAAAATAAAAGTAAATTCTAGCAAATAAAATTAAAAAAATTTTAAAGGAAACAAAAATAGCTGAAAATGAAGTACTTACTAAAATTAGTGAGTGCTGGGTAAGAGAGGTTTACCCCTTCACCAAAAATGGAAAGTTGGAAACATTGGTATCAAGCTCTACCCAAGTTGGATTCCCAACTACCTCTATGCTAAGTATGATAGGGGGAAAATAAAAAGTGATGAGATAATGGGAATCTCACCTCTTCTATTCCAACATTGATGATGAGAAGGCTAAAATCAAAGTGGAAAGTTGGGTTTTTTTTTCACTAAAACTTAATTTTGGCAGGTTGTCAATTTTCTCAAGTTGGAAAAATGGAGGGGAAGCTAACTTTTAGAAGTTTGGTAATTCCTATAAGGGCTACACCACCAACTTTAGAAGCTTAAAAAAGATTGAAATTGGTAGCAAAAGGAAAATAGGAAAGGTTCCAACACTAGCTTTAGGGTTGAAAAATTTACAGCAACTGCTATGAAAAGCCACCACCCAACCACCTACAACTTCCATGCTACAGTTTTGGTCATAAGGGGGAAAGGGTAGCATTGATCTTTTAGAAGTTATGGCTGCAAAAATATGGAAAAAGGCTTTCAATTTGCAATGTTGGCCATGGAGAAAGTTGGTGTTAAACCTCTCTTGCACTAGGCTTCCCAACTACTTCTACATTGGGTATGGCAAGAGGGAAGAAGGAGGGGTGAGATAATGGAAATCTCACACCTCCTAACCTAACATTGATACGGGGGAAAGGCTAAAAAAACCAAAGTGGAAAGTTAGTATTTCTCCACTAAAATTGATTTTAGTAGGTTGCCAACTTTCTCAACTTGAAAAGATGGGGAAAAGCCAACTTTCAAAAGTTGGATGGCTTTGAGAAAGGTCGAACCATCCACTTTAGAACTTGAAGAAATTGGCAAAAAAATCACAACAAATGTTGTGAAATTCTAACACAAAATCACCTACAACTTCCATGCTTAGGTTTCTACTATAGGGGAATTTTGGAAGCCAAGGGGGATAAGAAAATGCACCAAAAAATCAATGTTGGCTTTAGAAATTTGCAGCAACTACTGTAAAACTTTCAAAGCCCAAACCCTTGTCACTGCCACATTGGGTTTTGGAAGTAGAGGAGGATGAACTGCAATGTTGATTGGGAGGTAGATTCAAAGGTTTTGGCTACAAAAATTAAAGAAAAGCTTGCAAATAGCAATGTTGGCAATGGAGAAGCATAGATTTGGTCACAAAATTTGGGTGAAGGCCCTCATTCTAGTGCCAAGAAAAACTATTGTGACTAAAAACCTTGGTCATTGGAAAACCAAAGATCCTCATTGCTAGAGTTCCTCAACCCATGAATCCCTATTGCCTCTACCAAAAAATGGGATTCAAGGTGCCCTGGCTAGTCTAATAGATCAACCAGTGACTTGTGGAATGCAAAGCATGGTAAATGAAATGCAAAACTAATAGTAGATCTAAATAATGTACAGATAACAAACAAATGTATTTTGTACACAAAACTCAAAACTTAAAACTTTATTAAGAAAAAATAAGGAATAAGTTAGAGAAATGTGTATAAATGGTACCTGAATGAGCACCTAAGGGGGTTCATTGGTGTAGGAGTTCAAAGCCCATTGAAGCTAATGCAATCTAGTCCATGATTCAGGTGCTAGGCCACTCCTGATGCTTTCAAACCTTCCTCAATTGCAACCTCAGATCTACAAAGTTGGCTATGGTGGAGTTTGAAAAGTGTAAAGAATCTAAGCTACCCAAATGCTCTACACTGGGAGGTGGGAATCCCAAGAGTGTAGTGTGGAGCTTGAAAATTTACAAATCCCAAAGGTTACAAGGCCACAAGGTCATAGGGTGTCTATGCTGGGTTCAAGAGAATACAAGTGTGAAAACTTGTAAAAGCTCTCAAGTGCTTGAGAATGCCCAAGTGTAGAACTATGAAAAATTTTATATGCAAAAGTATGTGTATGCCAATAGTCTCAAATTGCAAAAAAAGAATGCGAAACCTTGAGAGAGTTGTTGAACCTATAAATGATGTTTGAGGTTGGTTTTTATAAGTTTCGGGCCATGACTGGGGCTGCAAAATGGCTACCAAATTCAGGTGAGATGGGTGCCCAAATTTGGCGGGTTACTATACATAGTAAGTACTTCCCCCATGGCCACTCTATTTACTATAAATAGTAACAAGGGCACACCTTCCACACTAGAGATGAATCTTCCAGGCTAAGCTCTCCAGCATGCTTGCTAAAGTGGGTAGTCAACATTGAACTTCATGAAGTAATGAATTTTGGCTTTTGTGGCTTCCATGTTGGAGGATGTAATTTTCAACATTGGGGATGAAGACTCCACATTTGGGGGAGACTTCCATGTTGAAGGGGGAAGGTTTCCAAGCTGTGCATGTAGCCTCTGCACTGAGGGGGAACGTTTCCAAGTTGAGGGAAAACCCCTCACCTCTCCATGCTAGGGGTAGGTGAGATTTCCCTCCTACATGTGTTTCCAACGTAGAAAAATATATACCCCCAACAAAACCTATTAAATTGCCTTTTTTTGACATTCCAAAAGGCATTTTTGACCTCCCCAAGCCCAAACATTAATAATAGGTGACTTTTTTTCACTTGGGGAATGAGGCTTTGACCACTTATAAGATATTTGTCAACTTTGAAAGTATAAAGTATGTGAAATTTCCCACATTGGGTTACAATCTTTACATTACAATGAAGTTTTGCCTCAAGTTTCATGAGGTGAAAGCTACATGATAAAAATTGGCTATAACATGCAAATTTTTGTGGTGTTTCAAAGCTTGTAGGTTGTTTATGGAAAACTTAAAAGATATGGCTCAAATTTGGTATTCGAACTTGTCAAATGATAGCATCACCCATTGGGATGATATAAAGGATTTATTTTTAGCTTAGTTTGACAATTAAATAGACCAATAGTATTTGTATCATGAGTTAGCATAGGTCAAGCAAGGAACTATAGAGTTAGTTAGAGAATTTATAATTATATTCCAATGAATTTATGGATTATTTCAATGATACTATAGGCTATTAGATGAAGTACTAAGAGACACTTATATGAATGCTGTTAATGCTAATATTTCTATTTGGCTTAGAGGAACTTCAAATCTAATAACTTAAAATGATTTCTTTAACAAGGTCATTCATTTAGAAAAATAGCTTAACTTAGCTAATGGAGAAATCATTAGAATACCAAAATATGAAGAAAAAGCATTAGTACCTATATAAAATATGGCTTAGTTTAAAGCATTACCTAGACCTTCCAATATCAATAAATATCAAGAAAATGAAAATTTTGACCAAGATTTTAAAAAAGGAAAGCCACTAAAGGAATTGTCCAACCAAGTAGTCAAGTTAGAAAAAGCGCTTGTGAAAGTTATGATAAAAGAAGAAAAGAAGCATAGGAAACATAGATATCAAGACACCAAATTCATGGATTTTGAGCCAAAAGGTTTAACAATTTTTGGTAGTTTTGACTGATTCAAAATAAATTTAGTTCATAGAGTATTTTCTCAAGTCAATAATAATTCATTTGAATGTTTTAGATTCTACACAATTCTAGTGTTTTACTTTTCAAAATCCATTAAATCTTGCTCTATTTCTAGTTTTCTTGTGGAATTTTCTCTCTAGGAACGATTGGTAATAGATTTTGTGGAATTTTCTCTCTAGGAACGATTGGTAATAGATTTTGTGGAATTTTGCTTAAGCATTAAATAAAAGGTTAGTTTGCATAGGTAACATATAATTTGGACTACATAGACTTGGTATCTTCGATATAATAGGAAATTTTTCTTACTTATAGAATATAGTAACGATGGTTGAATCTTCTGATAAAAGTGCTTTTATTTTTCTAACTCTCAATACAAAATATTATGAATTTAGTACTTTATGATAGCTCAAAATACATAATTTTCTCTATAACCATTGATTTTATTTACAAGTATCCAGGTCTTGGTATTTCCAAAGACTAGCAAACACCTAAACTCGAGTTTTAAGAGAATCCTCATCCTTGTGATTTTCATCATGAGGAAGAGGAAAATGTTGGTGATAAATAGAGCTTTTACCCACTATTAATTTCTTGCATTTAAGGAAAGACTAACAAAGTAGTATGGTCCAAAGTAATTACCAACAAACACCAAGATGAATTTAATAAGAAAGGTAGTAGGCATCCATAAACAGGTGTATAGGAGCAAAAGAAAATATACAACAAAATGTAAACTGTGATAGAAATAATGATAATGATAATAGTCCCATGCACGTTAAACCTAACCTATTTACTAGGAAAAATAGGGCATATCCTTATTGTCCAAGCCAAAATATAATGCCAAGCCATAAATGTTGTAGTGGAAATTAAATGTGGAAACTATATAACAACATATTGAAATTGAATTAGTACATAACCAAAAGAAAGTACAAGTTGAAACATATATACAAAGATCCAATAGTCATTGGATACAAATGTTACTTAAATAGATATAACCAATATATGCAAAATAAAATCTAATGTAACAAACATCCAAGCACAATTAGCCTACACTAAAAATAGGTAAACATTATGCAAATTTCAAACAAATCCAAATCCATAATTCCAAATTAAAATCTAAATCTTCATTACACATCTTAAACTATGAACTAATCATTAGCAACCTCCTCTAAATCCTCCACATATAAGCTAAAATATTCACTTGAAAATCAAAGAAACTAAGGATATTAGTCCTAAGACTGACTAGAATAAACAAAACTAATAAATACTCCCTTATGAGTTTGGTTGGAGGTATAAATAGTTGGAGGTTCACACACATGGGTTAGCTATAATCAAAAATTAGCAAAAGAAAAAACCAAGCCAATATATCAAACAAATAGAACTTGAACAAATAACCAAAGTAATCAAAGAGAATCCACTACCTCCCATTAATCCAATAAACGAACAAATTGGTGAGTCTATAATTCATATGTTAGCAAATATTTGGTGAGTCTAAAACCACATATTGATGAGTCTAAACCCCATATATTTTCAAATTAATTAGTGTAAAACTCATATATTAAATGCTTAATGAGTATAAAATCCACAAATTCCAAATTAGCCAAATGAAACTAATTACCAAACCAACAAATAATAGATTCAAACAACATATCCATGGGTGCTGGGAAAAACAAACATAATCATTCAACTGGGTTAGAGATTCTGAACTAAAAGATTAGTTAGCCTAGATCTCACATTTTTCAAATAAGAGTTTAGTGAGCCTAACTCTCACATTTGTCAAAATATGCTAAAAGATCAAGCTAATTTTCTAAAGTAACAGGTTAAAACCAAAAGCTTTAATGTATCAAATGAGGTTAAAACCCAAAGTATGAGTGCAAATGAATGTCTAAAAATACTAAAATATTTCCAATTGTAAATATAACCTTTTCATAACTATTCTAGTGTCCTATAATTACTAAAACATCAATAGTTTTTTATTTCACATTTTCAACTATTTTGAGAGTCCAAAATTGCCATTTTGACCATTTTTGAAATTTTATTTTGCCTAGAGGCCAAGGATCACTTTACAAAAGTTGTTACATTTTTAAAGGTAAATTTAAACTTAAAATAAAATATGCACTATGATTTTGCAACTAGGTAGCAATGGATGGTAAAAGAATGCCTCGTGATGTGCATTGATGTACCAAGAATTTTTATCTTCTACATCATCAACATTAAAAATGTTGACTAATATTCCATGCATGATAAATGATCTTAAAAATAGCTAAATTACAAAAAATAATATTAAAATAATTAGACCTAAAAATTTAGGAAAGTTGACTAACTATTACTAAACTATGCCAAATGAGATACACTCTAAACACAAAAACAAAATTCAAGTAAAATACCAAATTACCGTATTGAATTACTCGTGTTGTGGCAAAAGGTCCTTGTGTGACTTCGATCTCCTTAGTAGGCTTTGAATCCTAAGCAAAATGGCAAATTGACAATATGATCTAAGAAAGATTTAAAATGAGCTATGAAATATGACGTACCATAGGGTCTTAGTTAACAATGTAGATCTAACAAGTTGTAGATTTGAATCTAGCTAGCTCTTGTTGAATTGGTAGAATCTCCTTCTCTAGCTTAATCTACCATATGTTTGCAAGAGAAGAAAAAATTCTTTTATCAAGGAAAATTTGGAACTTGAAAAAAGTGAAACATAGATGCATCCCAAGAATTATAGAAGATTATAACTTAGTGCTACCTAGTAGAATTAAGCCTATAAGCTAGAATTACTAGGCCAAGAGCTATGCCATTAGGACCTTAAGGAAAAGTTGCTTGGTTGTTGGTAGTGCTAGGCAAGGTACTCTCATGGGTTAAAAGCTAAATTAAAAAGAAATTTTTAATTGTTAAAAATATTTTTAATCTTTTTCTAACATGAGTTGGCATCTAGTGTTGGCCTAATGGGTATCTCCTAGGAGAAAAGTTAATGGCTATGTTTAATTCCAACATAATAGCCATGACTAAGCCGAACTAATAACAAAGTCTAAGGTCCAAAAGCAAAACTAACAAAAGGTTGACCTAAGATCTTATAAAAGCTTAGGCTATTAGCAAATTAAAATTAAATAAAAATATAAAAATATAATTTTATAAAAAAAGGCAAATTATCCAAACAAGTGTACCAAATCAAAGTAGTATCCCTTGTGCCAATGACCCATCCAATAAAACTCCAATAAAATGGATTAGTGCACATGTGCTAAATTAAAAGATAATCCAAAATATCAAAAGTATTAAAAAGATACTAAAATATACAAATAATATCACATGATAAAATTATTAGACTTCAAACACCTCAAAGAAAATTCATGATGCAAAAGAAATCTTGTGATTAAATTGTCATGTAATTTTGATTGAATTCAAGAGAAAAAATAAATGCCTTAATTTTCCTTCAAAAATTCATCTTGTAATTTTGTTTTGTTAAAATTTTGATGTAGTATCACTTTGCAAAGTGTAATTCATGGTGCAAAACATAAAAAACGCCATGAATTATACTAAAGTAGTGCAATTCAGTTCCACAATGTTAAAAATGTTTGCATTCCCAATGAAATTACTCAAAAACACTCATGATAAAAATGTTACAGTTTGAACCATAATAATGATTAAAAACATTGTGTAAACACCCAAGAAACTTACTATTACTTAACCAATGGAGAAACAACAAATCATGACCTATATAAATGAGAACTAACATCATTTCAAGGACTTTTACATCATTCAAACTCTTCCAAACATGAGACTTTTGGATTAGAGCAAAGATCTAAAAGCCCAAAGCCATTTTTTAACACCAATCATTGAGAATAACAAGAGCATTTTGCAACCTACAAATCAAGTAATCTAGATGTATTTTGGAAGAGCTACATGACCTATACCACCCATTTTCATGTCAAATCTTAAACAATTTAACAAGAATTTGTATAACATTTGCTAATTTATAATCTCTCACTCAATATTTTTTCATCAATATCAATAAAAAATTTGCAAATTTTTTGCCACATTTTTCTTATTTTTCTACATTATCTCTTCATTAATTCTTAGATGCAAAGTTGGGTTAACTATTTCATAAGTAATCATCCATTTTCACTCGTTTATCTTACTAATAGACTTGTAAGTTCTTAGGTGATCAATAAGACCACCTAAGGTACCTCAAATCCTTTTTGAGGCCCACGGATCTTTAGGTAAAACTATTTTGCATGGATCAATTTGATTTCTAGCATCAAATTTTCTCATTGCTACATTTTTCTAGTGCATGGACCTTTGTCTTACTTTCTTCACTGAAACCTAGGTTTAACCATTTTCCTATTTCAGTCATTTCACACCAACATCTTTAGTGAATAGGAGCTATTTTTGAGTGATTTAAAACACTATCATTTTTGAGTTTTAACATCTTTTTTATGATTTTTCTTACACCAAAATTTTAATCTCAGCCACAAAAATCTCCTACATATTCAAGCCCTATAAATACATTAATCTTTGGCTACTTAAAATCCTCAAATGTTACTCCTATTTTCACAAAAATCCCAACATTATTTCAAAAATTCTATGTTTAAAATTATGTGTTATTACATTAAGTTTAATATGCTATTTTTATAGTTACACTATTTTATTCTCCTAATTTTTCATTTATAGTTACAATTACATTGTTTTATTCTCTCCTGTTTTTGCATTTATAGTTACAATTACAGTTACAGTTTAATTTAAGTTGTTATCCTTTCTGCATTGTTATAGTGTTTGCACTATACATTATCCCACATATATGTTGTTGTAGTGTTCATGTTACATACAAGCCTCATTTACACTCTTTAAACCTCTACTGCATCTTCCTGATCCCTCAATTCTTCCTTGTTTTAGGCCTTTTGTATCAATTGTTCTATCACTAGATACTGTCAATATGACCTCCAACTAAGAATTCACCCACATCTATGACCTAAAAGACCTAGCTGTGGTTGAACATCATTAATTCCTTAAGTGTCTTGGGAAGAATCTCTCACATGTTATTATTAGTGAGGACTCTTGCAATTTCATTTATGCCAAAATTCAAGTTGGTTTGCACATTTCTTACAAAGAATTAGACTCCAAGTGCTAATTCAAAATCATCTATAGAAATAGAAAGAAGTATATTGCTTCTCTATATGACAACATATAATTGACAAAACGACATATGCACATGTTAGTCTAGTTAGTGGATGTTGATGACAAGGTTGTAGCAAGTGAAGAACCCAATTTCGAACAAAGTTAGAAGGATTAGGATGAATTTGGGGCCTATTATAAGACTAGTACTCACCTAGATGATCATACATAGCAATCTATCCCTAAAGTAACCATGTTCAATTTTGTGTTCCCTGTTTCAATAATAAACCAGATACCTCATGTAACCGTTATGAATCAAACCACTCAATCCACTTCTTCATTTATCTTTGCATCTTTCACCTTAGTGCCACAACCTCTATTAATAATCACCTCCGTGCTCCAACTATTTACAATTTCAATTAGTCTGTCTCCTAGAATGAAAATCTTGCATGTGTCACACAACCCATTTGTATCTAATACTCCTTTTATTTCCCACCTTATACAAACATCATTCTCCATATATAACCCTCCTAAAATGGTAGTTACATGATCTCTCAAATTCACATCATTGCTCATTTCATAACTACAAACTATTCAACAACCAGTGCAATCCTCAAGAGCACCAAAAGGCTTGGATCAAGCCTTTTAAATGATCCAAAACCTTACTAAGGATCTACATAAACTTGAAGCTATTACAACCAAAATGATAAAAGTCATGAAATTTTACCAAGATGATCCAATGAACCTAGTTGTTCCTCAAATAATGCTACGTGCAAGTATTCCAATCCCCCAATTTACTAAGTACAATGATGAAGGTGATCCCAATGTACATGTTATCACCTTCCTCTTTGAATGTCTTTTGTTATTAGCTTGGTCATACACTATGCTACACATCTTTCTTATGTCTCTATCATGAAAAGCTCTTGATTGGTACCACATGTTACCTAGAGGTTCCATATCTTTCCTTAATGACCTAATCATCCAATTCGTTAACAATTTCAAATACAACTTGAACCTATATACAAATTTAGATCAACTCATAAAAGTGATGTAGTTTCTACTTGAATCAGTTCAAAGGTTTATTTATAGGTGGAATGCAATACTTAATGAGATTTTGGAACTCATTTTTGAGATCCACTTGTTAGCCATTTTCAAGGATGTAGTCAATAACTTTATCAAGTTAAAACTATACTACTTAGAACCTTAGTTACTTAGTAAAGCCTTTTTACAAATTAAGAACATCAAGGAGGATTCCAGGGCAAGGAATGACCTAGCCTATGTGGCCTACAGAAATCAACACATAAGGAGGGACATGGATAAGTTAGTCAACACAAGCAATTGTAGCTGGTGTACCAAAAGACAATAAACAAATGGAGGGGCAAGGAACACTACAACACAACACATTTTCTACCCTATTACAACTGTCTACCTCATATGCTTCTAATCAAATGAGAAGAAACTTTGAGTGTAAGGACTAGTCTAAATACATAAAGCTTCCTATGGAACCTTCTAAGCTCCTAGAATAGTTCCTTAAAGATAATTGTATTCAACATAAGCAACTATCCAAGGAAGCTCGTAAGAGATACAATCATCTTTTTGAGATAGTTAAAGACCCAATGGTAGCAACCAAAGACAATTCAAAACTACTAAAATACTTCAAGATTGATATATTTTATCACTATCATCAACTTGATGATCATGTTACCAATTTCTACTTAGCCCTCATGGAGAGTTGGTGTTGAATGAATCCAACTCTCTAAACATCAATAATGACCCTTACATTATAGCCTTGTTCATAATGATCAATCATTGTAGTCCTCTTAGAGAACTATTTATCATCAAGGTACCACCTCAACCTGAAAACCTAAAGTCTAGAACACCTTTTGTCATATGAGTACCACTACCTTTGGCCTTTAAAGAGCCTTTTATTATATGTATTCCTCCTTCAAGAGCATCAACATTATGATCTAAGAAAAGTGTTATCAATCCCTTCAAAGCTAGAGAACCATTTGTTATTAGGGTTCCACTATCATCCATAGGAAAACTTACAACAAACCATGATCAATACCCATCCATTTGACCAATACCTCAATATTACCACCATCAATTAGCAAGAAATCATCACCACAACAACAATGAAAACAACCTATTCCTCAGCCACATACTAAGTAAGTTGACCCACCAAAGCCTACATCAAGATTAGCCCTACCTTTGAACTTCATTGCCCAAATTACATCAACTAGTCAACCAAGAGAGAATCACAAACAAGAAATGAGCAATAGGTCCAAGCAATAGAGGTCAAAAAATAATCCAAAAATTCTAGGAAGAATGAGAAAACTAATATTACCAAGGCCAATAAATCACACACCAATACAAATAATTTCCTCATCACAATGGAACAAGTCAAAAGATCCCTGGAATAATAGAACACATCATTGAACCTATACAACCTAGTCATGACTTCCCTTGCTCATAGAGATGTGCTAGTTCATATGTTAACCTCCATTCCCATGAGTGGAAACATTCTTTCTAACAAAGAATTCATTCACTCTATTGTTAAGAAAACTCTTCTTAGAGAAGACAAGCATCAAAACATGCTCACATTTCAAGACAAAAAAGTAAAGATTGATCTAGAAAATGAAGAAGTGCTATCTGCTCCTCTTCTCATTACTATACATGTTGGCAAGTATAAGGTTTATCATGTTCATGTGGATGACAAAGTGGTAACCAACATAATATTGTTTGCTATCCTTAAGCAATTAGTCCTAACTAAAAACATCCAAGAAATGTCTACCTTCATTTTCAATTCATTCAATGGATCACAGGTAGTAGTATGAGGTTCCATCTCATTACACTTTGTATCCAAGGAATAGTTTTTCACATTTGCCAACTTCCTTGTACTTGAGGAAACACTTGGATTTAACTTGATACTAGGAAGGCCATGGTTAGCTAAGCTTCAAATATTTTTTTCTCTCATACACTACGAGATTCACTTGTCATATGAGGATGGTTGAATTCTGATTCATAAGGATAATATGTTTCTACCATATATTAGCAATGTTAATATTGAACAAGGATCAGAAGTGAAGTTTCAAGATAAAACTCAAACATTCAAGTTTGGGCCAACAACAATAATAATATTAACATTACTAACTCTATAGCTTGTAGAAACTCCCATTCTACAAGCTCCTAACTGGTCCAGACCATTCCACATAATGACTGACACATCCAATTATGCTTTAGGAGCCATACTTACATAGTTAGATGACCAAAAATTCCCTTACTACATCCACTACACAAGTAGAAGTATCACTGGTGCACAACTGAACTACACAACTACAGAGAAATAATTAATGGTTGTAGTGTTTGCACTGGATAAGTTTAGGCACTATGTGTTATGTTACAAAGTGTTCATCCACATGGATCATAGTGCAATTTGGTTTCTCATGAACAAGCCAACGGTTAGCCCTCGTATTATATGATGGCTGGTAATCCTACAGGAGTTTGATCTAACGGTGATTGATTGAAAAGGCACCAAGAACATAGTTGCATATCATTTATCTCGGTTGTGTTGGGATAGTAAAGAGGATGAATATGTAATCTCTAATCATTTTCCTGATGAAGCCCTCTTTGTCGGTGTAGTGAATAACCAACCCACGGAGATGAACTAGTATAGTAGCATTCTCATCTATCTCCTTACTCAACAAACACCACAGGAGCTAGACTTTAGGAAGAAACAATAGTTTCTTCACAAACCAAGTACTTCATGGAGATTAATGGACAACTTTACAAAGTGTATCCTAATGGCTTGGTTTGATGGTGCGTGCCTGAGGTAGACCAACTGAGAGTTCTCCAAGATGCTGATGAGGGCCCTTGTGGGGGTCACTATGCGGGGAGACAAATGGCTATTAAGATCTTTCTTGTAGGATATTACGGGCCAAGATTATTTTGGGATGCCCATCAATTTGTCCGATCTTGTGAGTGCTATCAACATGATGGGGGAACGACTACTAAAATGGAGGGTCCGTAACAATGGATTCAACCGTTAAAACCCTTAAAAATTTGGGGAATAGACTTTATGGGGCCCATTACACCAATGTCCAATGGAAAAGCTTACATTGTAGTTGTCATAGACTATCTAACAAAATGGGTTGAAGTAACTATTGTTAAAGACTGCACATCATCTACAGCTGCACAATTTGTGCAACANACTATTGTTAAAGACTACACATCATCTACAGCTGCACAATTTGTGCAACAACAAATCGTAAATAGGTTTGGTGTGCCACGTGCACTTATTTCGAATAATGGAACACACTTCACAGGTGTAACTTTTCGAAAGTTAATGCAACGCTTAAGGGTTGAACATAAATTGACTATACCTTATCACCCCCAAGCTAACAGACAAGCTGAGGTCACCAACAGGGAGATCACTAAAATATTAACTAGGACAATTAGCAAGTATAGGCTAGATTGGCGCACTAAACTAAATGATGCTCTTTGGGCATACCACTCCACCTAGAAACTCCCTATAGGTTACTCTCCCTATCAATTAGTGTATGGAAAGCTTCCAACACTTCCAATTCAAACCAAGCTCCGTACACTATCAATGGCTTGTGACCTCCACCTAAATCTTAATCTAGCACAAAAACAAAGGTTGGCAACTTTAAACGTGCTAGACAAAAATTGATTAGCTGCCCTGTCATCAAATGAGTTGCACAAGGCATATAACAAGCAATGTCATGACTTGAAGATTCAAAAGGTTAAGTATCAACTAAGAGATAAGGTTCACTACTGGAACCCCACACATGTGCCACAACACACAAAATTTCAAACACTATGGAAAGGACCTTACATTATTCATACAACCTTTTCTTCAGAGGCCATGATCATATACAAACCTGAGAACCCTGATAAGTTATTATTAGTCAATGTGCAATAGACCAAACCCTTCCATGAACTTAGAACAACCAATGCACATAATACCTTTGAGAAGGAACAACCCTGCTCACTATTTTGGATCTCCTCCTTCCAACTTAGTCATGGGAGAGATGGCTACCTCTGCTAATCCTTTGAGGCCCTCAGTTCTTTTTCTTTAAGTTTTTCTTTTACACATTTTTGTTTTAATAATTTCTTTAACTTTTCTTATTTTTATTTTGCAACACTGTTTATACTTTTTCATTTCTTTGTGTGACTATTTGTTTTGTTTGTTTTTGTTTTTGTTTTTGTCTTTGTTTTTTGTTTTTGTTTTGTTAGATTCGTCACCTGATAAGGACTCCTGATGGTGGTATGAACTATATTCTATTGATTGCTAATGTTTGGTTTTTACCTTTGAGTTATAATGTTGATACTAAGGTATGGTTCTTTTGATATAACAAGCAATGAGTCCACGTCATCCATGCATCCATGAATTTCTATGGTCTCTCTTGGCTTGGAACTGTATAGTCCCCTTCTTTAATAATAAAACTATTAACAAATTGGTGACTAGGCATTTCTCAAACTAAGGAAGGACTCAAGGACTGAAAAGGGTGTGACTTCAAAGGAATTTGATGCATTTGTGCTAGCTATTCTCTTCGGTGATTGGATGTTTTCTTCTTCAATTTTCCTTACCATTTCGACATTGCTCCATTATCAGGAAGCTGAGCTAATAAAAATAAGTCTTTGCATGGTGTGGTTCTCATGTAAAATAAATAGTGAGAATTCAAAGCACACCCCTTAGAAAAAACAATCATCTGGGCTACAAGCACTGATTATCAAACTAAACAAACATGTTCCCTCTAACTAAGGCCCTTTCTCGTTTTCCTTGGAATGGTGTTGACTTTTGGCAGAAGCATTCTTGTTACTTCAAGTGGATGGACTGGCCAAGTGTATTAATGTGAAGTCAGTGGATGTGGATTGTTTGAAGCTGGATTTGGAATGAGATCTACTCAGTCACATTGACCATAAACACACAAGGGGCTGTACACCACCTTGTTCTTGAGACTCCATTCCATTCTCTTCTCCCCATCATTCTTTCTCCATTTTCCACCTCATTGCCGGTTGTATCAGTATTCTATATTTTGGTTGATGCATTGTTTTCTCTTTGGTGAATTCTTGGGGTTAAGTCTTTAACTCTTACCCCCAAATGACATTTCTAGAGCCTACAGACTCATTGAATGTGGGTTTGTTAGGGCATAAAGGGCATGATCTTGCTTTGGGGAGGACCCACTAGCATTCATATTTGGTGCATCAATTAACTTCTTTCCTTTAAACATTTCTGCAATCAACATTTGTTTTGTTCATTCCCATCTCTGACATTCATTTTATCAACTTTGTCATTGTTTCTTTTTCTCCATCTTTCTTATTCCTTATCTTTTTCCATTCTATCACTACTAGAGGATCGCTTTTAGTCATGGGGGTCCTAGTCTAATTTTTTTTAATTTTTCCTAACCCCTACACCTTGGGTAGTCACCAATGTTATATCTCTAGAATTCGTATTAGCCATATCACAACTCAGCCAATAGACCTTAAATCAAGGCAAGGTATCAACTATATTATGATTTACTTATCCTTGCTCATATGTGCCTATGTTGTGTGTGTAGATGGAAATCATATAGCAATGGACTGGACCTGGAGGAAACACTCAAGATGGACTGGTGCTGGAATGGTTATGCAAGGAACAAGATTGATGGTGTAGTTATGGATGGAAAATGGAAAGTGTAATCTTGGCATCAGCAGCAACACATCTTCTCCTCTTCTCTCTCAGCGACCAAATAAGGTTGGATGTCAATTATGTATAGTGTTCACTCTCGTGGTCATGAACCTAATGTTGTCATGTATTGTAATATTGATCTGTTCACATGTCATCCCATTNCATGGTCATGAACCTAATGTTGTCATGTATTGTAATATTGATCTGTTCACATGTCATCCCATTCACCATTAGTTGTCATTCAAGTCAATAATCCCATACCTTTCTAATATTTTGTAAGCAACTTGAGGACGAGTTTTCATTCAGCCATGGGGGTATGATGAGCCACGATATCGTTTACGCAATATCACATCCACCACATGATATTACATACGCGATATCATGTCCTGCCTCATCTTCTATAAATAAGAGGCGGTGCCCTTGGTTCCAAGACAGTTAGACTTAGACTCTTAGCCAGACTCTTGCAGTTTTATCATTCCAGAGTTAGAATTATTCCTGTGTGCCCACAGTAGGAGTCATAGAGTGAATGGATATTTATTCGAACAATTTGTACCTGAGCACAATTTTGTGTATGGCAATAAAGACAAAATTTATGATAAACCTTGTAGCATACAGATTAAGCTAATTAGTAATTAATGATTGTTAATGCTTTTATAGTTAATTAATATCTCTCTCAACCTTCAACCCCCTTAGTTAAATACACTTAGTATGACTGCTTCGAGCATGGATGTAGCGCTTGGTAACCCAGTAACAATTAGCATTTGGTAATCCCAGCTACGTTTCACTACTTCAGGATGTGTATGAGAAGTGGGAATAGATACTGGTATCAGGAACATTTAGAAACTAGTTACTAAATAGTTAATGTAAGTTAGCCACTTAGTTCTCTCTCCCTCTCCTTTATTAGTAGAAGACATAAAAAAAGTACAAAAGTTATAAAAATCATATACCTCAAGCTTACTTAACCATACAACCATGACAATACAAGTAAGTTTGGGAAGATAATGATTGATTAACCCTAATTTTTCCATTAAGGCACGTAAGCGCTTGGTCCTTGGAGTTTGATAGGATCATGCATGAAACGCTCATATTCGTATGGTTGAGTGTAGGGGCACCTCGTCACTCATCATTGGTACCATTGTTGGGGACTTAGTTGTTTGTGCGCTGCGTAGAACATAGGAAATCATTCATATCATTGGAATGTTAGAATGAACCCTAAGGGTTAATCAAAGAAAAACAAGACAATAGTACATTGCACACCGAACAAGACAAAATGTCTTCTTCTTTGCATAAGAGTACTTCACTGCCTAGGACTAACACAAGAGGCAGTCGTTGACATAATACAGGTAACCAAGATCCACCAGTTCCTCAACAGTTTCATGTGGTATATACTCATCCCAAGGAGTATGCACCCAATTTCACCTTTATTCTCCACCAAGATGAACAATTGCTTTGGAGAGACTTGGAGGGTAACATAGTGTTACCTTTAGACCAATCAGTTCCCAACATGCTCCTTCGTGCTCTCACACAAATAGGCATGCCACTTTTATACGCAGAATACATTGCATGTGACCATGACTCAAGGGACTATCATCCCATAGAAGTGCAACGTCAAAGGCACTTGTGACAGGAGAGATACCATACATCCTTGACGTGTAAATGGCCCCATGACACTCTGCACGTTTTGAGTGAAATTGAGGATGGTGAACCTGCTTCAACATATTCCCCACAAAATGATGTTCCTCCTTCTAACATTGGTTAGGAGGTGGTGTATTAGAACCTCCACTCCACTATTCACAACCCTAGTTTTGATACCAACAAACATGGTGTTCAACGAGGGAACACGAACACATGATAAGGGTGGATGTTCTGATTGTGATCACGATCGAGGCTGAGACCACCAAAGAGAAGGTAGAAAACACCATAATGGTGATGGTTCTCCTTCTTCTTCACCTTCATCATCATCTTCACCCTTTCCTTTAGTGTCTACATGCAGTCATAGGGAAACCAATCATGAGGATAAGGGAACATGAAGTGAAATACATCAACGAGATAGTCGAGAATGAGGATAAGGGCACTCTAAGGAATCAAGGCATAGAAGAAGGGAGAGTAGGGAACCGCATGGACACCATAGACACTATGAACGAGACGATCATGAAGAACCCCTACTCACAACTAGAAGCATGCTAGATATAATAGAGGCTATAAGAGTTCCAAGAAGGCACCAAAAGGATAGTAGGATCAAGAGGTTAGACATGAACAACATCCCACGATTTGAAGGGGGATACAATGCTGATCCTAAAAATCATTTACAAGCATTCCACGATGCATGTGCCTTGTAAAACATACAAAACAAATGGTGAAAACTGAAATTGTTCCCAAGGACACTAGTGAAAGGAGCTGAAAGTTGGTACCGGTCCTTAGAATCAGAATCCATTCGAAGGTGGACTACAATGTTAGAACTATTCAATGATAAGTACCAAATGTACTCCCAAGTGTCTAACCTGCAGAAGCAAATCCAAGGATGGAAGTAAGGAAATCATGAACCCTTGGATGCTACCATGGGCCACTATTACACATTGTTTCATCATTGCCCTAGCCATGGTTATTCGTAGCAGGATTAACTACACCATCTCATGGATGGACTTAGGCATGAAACAAGAAGAACCCTTGCAACGTACATCCAACAAAATTTCTCGAAGATTAGGTCTCATCAAATTCATAGACTGTTAGAGCAAGTTGCCAAAGAAGAAGGTGAGCTACGGAAGAGAGAAAGTGCAAAAGAATACAACTGAGATCCTTCCCTCCGAAAAAGGGGAGTGAGATTTTGTGAGGAGGAAGAAGAACCAACACTCGAAGAGATGGTGAATAGGAAAACTTTGCCTATCCAAAAGTTAACAACAGAAGTATCGACAAAGGTAGACCAAATATGGGACTCCCTGGATAGTAGGTTTGAAACTGTTCTTAAATTTATAGAGGAGTCTAGGGAGCGAGGTAGTGACCGTGACAAAAAGAAAAAGAGAGAAGTGGAAAATGCACGTAACAAGGGTAAGGGCAAAATGACCATCACAAAAGAGGTTGTGGATTCAGACATAGACAATGATGGTGGATGCGAGATATGCCAATACGACCATCCTAAGGGATGTTGCCTAATGATCTCACACCTACAAGAGTCTAGGATGTATTCACTTAACCCATGACCAAATAAACGGCAAGCACCCCAACAGTTACCTTATCCCCAAGGTAACCCAAGGAAGTTCCACCAACCTTCAACATATTATCCAAGTTGAACTCCACCACAACCCATTGAGCAATATCAATAGTGGTAATACCCATAGTCATGGGAAATGCCACCACCAAGGCAACAATACCCCTACTAGCAACCCGACCCATATTGCTACTACGTGCAGCATCCAATCTCTCCACGTGACTCTGTTAGTCACGTTACACCACAACATCACTACCAAGCCCATGAGTATTATAGAACTCCTTCTCCTAGGCAAGATAACCCACAAATATACCATCCTTCAAATCCATCTGCAGCTCTCACACCAATAGCTCCATTACCACCTACTCCAGCAATGCAAGGGGAACTCCCTACTCAACTGCAGCAATGTAATGTGACAANGCATTACATTGCTGCAGTTGAGTAGGGAGTTCCCCTTGCATTGCTGNTTCAAAGCTCCCTTCGAACCAAACACCGAGCTCAACGCATACAATTATGTTAACACATGCCGTTACTGACTAGATCAAGGTTGGCCACCTTCCTAGGAAATTCTCTGATCCTAGAAGCCCTCTAATCTATCTCCAAATCGCTAGGAATGAGCCATGCAAAGCTCTTCTAGATTCAAGTTCTGGAGTCAACTTAATATCACAAGAAATGTACAAAGCCTGGAACCTGCCTCCATTAAACAAGAGCAATATTCACCTGGAACTGGCTGACCAGTCCATCACTGTTCCTTTGGGACTGGTGGAGGACATCGTCACCACTATGTATGGGTGGTCGTACCCAGCTGATTTCCTAGTGATACAAGTGAATAACGGTAAATGGGACTTCCCAATAATAATGGGAGGGGCATGACTAAGTACTATAGATGCACACCTAGGAATCTGCGATCTTTCCCTGGAAATATCTAAGGAGAACACTTTTGGAAAGATCAAGAAGAAGAAGGTTCCATGCATCGCATACAATGATACAGGGTGTAATTCCATGTTGAGATCATGGGTTGTGCAAAGTTTAGCATTGCCTACATGCAACCGATATGCACAAGACATTACCATACAAAAGTGTCTGTATGTAGCAACCACACGACAAGAAGACACCCAGTGGCTGATAGCTGATGAAGAGAGCAACTCACTAATGTGCATGGAACTAACTAAGGGAATAACTTGCTCTTTCATTGAAAGCATAAACGCACTAGAGCAAGTCCGCTGCCAGCTTCCCAACCTTAACCTTGAAAACATCAACTAGCGGAAGTTGGAAATTCTTGAAAAATTCAAACAAGAGCCCCTAGAATTAAAACCATTGCCCACCAGTTTGGAATATATGATTCTTGAAAATGGAAAACTGGTAATCATCAATGCAAGACTTGCTTCTAAACAAAAAGGAAGACTTCTGAAGGTAATAAACAAGTACTCAAAAGCCTTTACCTGGTTATATCTGGAATTAACTGAAATAGATCATAGGATATGCCAGCATAGGATTTCACTGACCCCTCCATGAAACCTCAAAAACAGCCGTAGAGATGATTGAACCCAAAATTGAAGTAAGTAGTAAAAGAAGAAATAGAATAGCTTCTTAAGACAGGGTTCATCTATCCCATTGCTGATAGCGAATGGGTTAGCCCTTTGGTAATCGTGCCTAAAAAGGGAGGCAAATGGAGGGTGTGCATAGATTTTAGGCTGCTGAACATGATAACATTTAAGGATCACCTTCCGTTGTCATTCGTTAACCAAGTCTTATACACCATAGCAGGGCATCACTATTACAATTTCTAGGATGGCTATAGTGGATACAACCAAATACGAATAGCCCTAGAAGACTAAGCCAAGACAACGTTCACCAGTCCTTGGGGAACGTTTTCGTATAAACAAATGTCGTTTGGCTTGTGTAATGCTCCTACCACATTTCAACGCCTAGTTCTAAGCATATTCCAATAGCAGATAGGGAACAGAATGGAAGTCGTTACGGACGACTTCTCCGCCTATGGAATAAGTTTTGATCAAGCTTTATCGATTAGAGCAAGTGCTAAAAAGATGTGTAGAAACCAATTTAAGGCTCAACTAGTAAAAAATCCATTTAATGGTCCAAGAAGACATAGTACTTGGGCATAAGGTTTCACATGCAGGAATAGAGGTAGACCCAGATAAAATTAGGGTGATCCAAGGAATCACCCGTCAACCGAAAACTGTCAAAGACATTCGATCATTCCTTGGACACACTAGCTACTATAGGAAATTCATTGAGAACTTCTCTAAGATTGCCAAACTGTTGGTAGAGCTAACAAAGAATGACGTACCTTTTGAGTGGACCAAGGAATGTGAACGAGCATTTCAAACCCTCAAACAAAAGCTTGTAGAAACTCCCATTCTACAAGCTCCTGACTGGTCCAAACCATTCCACATAATGACTGATGCATTCAATTATGCTTTAGGAGTTGTACTTACATAGTTAGATGATCAAAAACGCCCTTACTACATCCATTGTCCAAATAGAAGTATCGTCGGTGCACAACTGAACTACATAGCTACAAAGAAAGAATTAATGGTTGTAGTGTTTGCACTAGATAAGTTTAGACACTATGTGTTAGTTTACAAAGTGTTCATCCACACGAATCATAGTGCAATCTGGTTCCTCATGAACAAGCCAACGGTTAGCCCTCATATTATACAATGGCTAGTAATCCTACAGGAGTTTGATCTAACGATGATCAATCGCAAAGGCACCGAGAACGTCCTTGCAGATTATTTATCTCAGTTGCATTGGGACAGCAAAGAGGATGAATATCTAATGTCTAATCATTTTCCTAATGAAGTCCTCTTTACTGGTGTAGTGAATAACCAACCCACAAAGATGAACTAGTATAGTAACATTCTCACCTATCTCCTTACTCAACAAACACCACAGGAGCTGGACTTTAGAAAGAAACAATAGTTTCTTCATAGAGCCAAGTACTTCATGGAGATCAATGGAAAACTTTACAAAGTGTGTCCTGATGGCTTGGTTCGATGGTGCATGCCCAAGGTAGACCAACTGAGAGTTCTCCAAGATGCTCATGAGGGCCATTGTGGGGATCACTATGTGGGGAGACGAACGACTATTAAGATCTTGCTTGTGGGATATTACTGGCCAATATTATTTCGAGATGCCCATCAATTTGTCCAATCTTGTAAGTGTTGTCAACGTGATGGGGGAATGACTACTAAACTGAAGGGTCCGCAACAATGGATTCAACCATTAGAACCTTTCAACATTTGGGGAATAGACTTTATGGGGCCCATTACAGTAATGTCCAATGGAAAAGCTTACATTGTAGTTGTTGTAGACTATCTAACAAAATGGGCTGAAGCAGCTGCTGTTAAAGACTACACATCATCTACAGCTACATGATTTGTGCAACAACAAATCATAAATAGGTTTGGTGTGCCACATGCACTTATTTCAGATAATGGAACACACTTCACAAGTGCAAATTTTTGAAAGTTAATGCAACACTTAGGGGTTGAACATAAATTGACTACACCTTATCACCCCCAAGCTAACGAACAAGTTGAGGTCACCAATAGGGAGTTCACTAAAATATTGACTAGGACAATTAACAAGTATACGCTAGATTGGAGCACTAAACTAAATGATGCTCTTTGGGCATACCGATTTACCTAAAAACTCCCTATAGGGTACTCTCCCTATCAGTTAGTGTACAGAAAGCTTCCAACGCTTTCGATTCAAACTAAGCTTCATACACTATCATGGCTTGTGACCTCCACCTCGATCTTGATCTAGCACAAAAATAAAGGTTGGAAACTTTAAATGTGCTAGACGAAAATCGATTAGCTTCCCTGTCATCAAATGAGTTGCACAAGGCATATAATAAGCAATGTCATGAATTGAAGATTCAAAAGGTTAAGTATCAACTAGGAGATAAGGTTCTCTACTGGAATCCCACACATGTGCCATAATGCATAGAATTTCAAACACTGTGGGAAGGATCTTACATTATTCATACAACCTTTCCTTTAGGGGCCATGACCATATACAAACTTGAGAGCCCTGATACAAGATTGTTGGTCAATGTGCAATAGACCAAACCCTTCCATGAATTTATAACAGCTAGTGCACATAATACCTTTGAGAAGGGACAACCTTGCTCACTATTTTAGATCTCCTCCTTCCAACTCAGTTATGGGGGAGATGGCCACCTCTACTAACCCTTTCAGGCCCTCAGTTCTTTTTCTTTAAGCTTTTGTTTTACACATTTTTGTTTTACAAATTTCTTTAACTTTTCTTGTTTTTTTTTCCAACATCGTTTATAATTTTTCATTTCTTTGTGTGCTTGTTTGTTTTGTTTGTTTTTGTTTTTGTTTTTGTTCTTGTTTTTGTCTTTGTTTGTTATTTTTTTTTTGTTAGATTCGTCACCTAATAAGTGCTCCTGATGGCGGTATGAACTATATTCTATTGATTGCTAATTTTTGGTTTTTACCTTTGAGTTATAATGTTGATACTAAGGTATAGTTCTTTTGATATAACAGACAATGAGTCCATGTCATCCATGCATCCATGAATTTCTATGGTGTCTCTTGGCTTGGAACTGTACAATCCCCTTCTTTAATAATAAAACTATTAACAAATTGGTGACTAGGCATTTCTCAAACTAAGGAAGGACTCAAGGACTGAAAAGGGTGTGACTTCAAAGGGATTTGATGCATTTGTGTTGGCTATTCTCTTGGGTGCTTGGATGTTTGCTTCTTCAATTTTCCTT
>MNCI01004635.1:553434-565793 GCA_015680685.1 Gnetum montanum
TTTGCTACTCCAAAAGTTAACAACAGAAGTATCGACAAAGGTAGATCAAATGTGGGATTCCCTGGATAGCAGGTTTGAAACTATTCTCAAAATTGTAGAGGAGTCTAAGGAGTGAGGTAGTGACCATGACAAAAAGAAAAAGAGAGAAGTGGACAATGCACGTAATAAGGATAAGGGCAAAATGACCATCACAAAATAGGTTGTGGATTCAAACACAGACAATGATGGTGGATGCAAGATATGCCAATATGACCATCCTAAGGGATGTTGCCCAGTGATCTCACATCTACAAGAGTCTAGGGTGTATGCACTCAACCCACAACTTAACAAATGGCAAACACCCCGATTGTTACCTTATCCCCAAGGCAACCCAAGGTAGTTCCACCAACCTTTAACATATTATCCAAGTGGAACTCTGCCACAACCCATTAAGCAACATCAACAATGGTAATACCCATAGTCATGGGGGATGCCACCACCAAGGCAACAATACCCCTACCGGCAACCTGACCCATATGACTACTACATGCAACATCCATTCTCTCCACGTGACTCTATTAGTCATGTTACACCACAACATCACTACCAAGCTCATAAGTATTATAGAACTCCTTCTCCTAGGGAAGATAACCCATAAACATACCATCCTTCAAATCCATCCACAACTCTCACACTAATAGCTCCATTACCACCTACTCCAGCAATGCAAGGGGAACTCTTTACTCAACTACAACAACACAATGCCACGATGGTTGTGAATCTTCAACCTGTTGTTGGTTCTAACAACTATATGAAGAAAAGACCTTTCTTCAGAACCAATAGTCCAACCACGTCCTCACAACCACAAGCAATTGAACCTTTGAACACCTCCCCATCAAATAAGGCTTCAGAGCTCCCTTCAAATCAAACATTGAGCTCAACACATACGATTATGTTAACACATGTCGTTACTAACTGGATTAAGGTTGGCCACCTTCCCAGGAAATTTTCAAATCCTAGAAGCCCTCTAATCTATCTCCAAATCACTGGGAATGAGCCATGCAAAGCTCTTCTAGACTTAGGTTCCAGAGTCAACTTAATATCACAAGAGATGTACAAAGCCTAAAACTTGCCTCCATTAAGAAAGAGTAATATTCACCTAGAGCTAGCCGACCAGTCCATCACTATCCCCTTGGGACTGGTGGAGGACATCATTACCATGGTGTGTGGGTGGTCGTACTTGGCTAATTTCCTAATGATACAAGTGAACAATGGTAAAGGGGACTTCCCAATAATAATGGGGAGGGCATGGCTAAGTACTATAGATACACATCTAGGAATCTACGATCTTTCCCTGGAAATATCTAAGCAAAACACTTTTGGAAAGATCAAGAAGAAGAAGGTTCCATGCATTACATACAGTGATACAGGGTGCAATTCCATGCAAAGATCATGGGTTGTGCAAAGTTTAGCATTGCTTGCATGCAACTGGTGTGCACAAGACATTAACATACAAAATTGCCTGTATGTAGCAGCCACATGACAAGAAGACACCCAGTGGCTGATAGCTAATCAAGAGAGCAACTCACTAACATGCATGGAACTAACTGAGGGAATAACTAACGCTTACATCGAAAGCATAGATGCACTCGAGCAAGTCCACTACCAACTTCCAAACCTTAACCTTGAAAACATCAATTGGGGAAAGTTGGAAATTCCTAAAAAACTTAAACAAGAGCCCTAAGATTTGAAACCATTACCCACCGGTCTAGAATATATTACCCTCGAAAATGGAAAACTGGTAATCATCAATGCAAGACTTACTTCCAAACAAAAAGAAAGATTGCTGAAAGTAAGCCTTTGCCTAGTCATATCCTAAATTAACTGGAATAGATCCTAAGATATGCCAGAACGTTGGTGGCATGCTTAACACATGCAAGTTGAACAGGAAGTGGTGTTTCCAGTTGCAGACGGGTGAGTAATGCGTGAGAACCTACCCTTGGGAGGGGAACAACAATTGGAAACAATACCCACATCAGTTTCCCAAACTTAGCCATGAATTTGGCAATGGAAGAACAGATAGGTACCCGCGAAGCGGCCGTTGTTCTCCAATGGGAGATTACCCACAACACTACTTTGATTAGTTACAATAGCATAGGATTTATACTGACCCCTCCATGAAACCTCGAAAACAACCATAGAGGCGATTGATCCCAAAATTGAAGCAAGTAGTAAAAGAAAAAATAGAATAGCTTCTTAAGGCTGGGTTCATATATTCCATTGCTAATAGCGAATGGGTTAGCCCTCTAGTAATTGTGCCTAAAAAGGAAGGTAAATGGAGGGTGTATATAGATTTTAGGCTATTGAACAGGGCAACATTTAAGCATCACTTTCTGTTGCCATTTGTTGACTAAGTCTTAGACACCATAGCAAGGCATCACTATTATAGTTTTCTGGATGGCTATAGTGGATACAACCAAATACAGATAACTCCAGAACACCAAGCCAAGACAACGTTCACAATTCCTTGGGGAACATTTGCATATAAACAAATGTCATTTAGCTTGTGCAATGCTCCTGCCATGTTTCAATGCCTAGTTCTAAGCATATTCCAATAGTAGATAGGGAATGGAGTAGAAGTCTTTATGGACAACTTCTCCACCTATGGAACAAATTTTGATCAACCCTTGGACCAATTAGAGCAAGTGCTAAAAAGATGTGTAGAAAATAATTTAAGGCTCAATTGGTAGAAAATCCATTGGAAGAGAAAATCTACCCTAAAATTGGAACTTATCACACCTTCCCCACAAAAGGGTTAAACATAATTTCAACATATGTGGCAAGAGGATGTGCGATATTGATGTGAAAGGTTAATGCTAACCTCCCTCATCTATATTTCATGGAGATCCTAAGGCAATTTCAGGAACGCAAGACAAGGAAGTTTGCGTTTCCATTCCCTTGTCTCATCAAGAAGCTATGCAAGCATGTTAGTATTTGAGGATACACCAATGATGTCCTCAAGAAAGCCCAAAATGCTTCATACGTTGAACTGCTAAAGCCACCAGCTACAAGGAAAATTGCTAGTGAGACGTCGAGGCTAGAACAAGAACAAACGGTGAGGCCCACTGCAACTCAACTCGTAGGGCCTAGCCAACCTCCAAGCATGGGACCTAGTCAACAACAAGAAGCAGGGACTAGCATGAGCTAGGAAGACCAACTACCATCACCATTACAAGACTATCGACCGTCAATGAGCCATCTCAAGGCCATCGTTGAGATGGTCATTTTGGGAAGTCATGATGATGCAAATCTCTTCCACATCATCGATGGTACCATACGGTCCACTGTATCTATAGATCATGCATGGAGCAAGGTGTCCATTCAAATAGAAGGAGATGAGAGTTATTAATCACGACAGATTTCAGGGAACGCTGCATCCTTCCAAGTGTAACTAGAAATAGGTGAAGGGGCCACAGTGGTGGTCATGTAGCACCAGGATGCAGCTAGAGCCATAGAGGTGGTCATAGACCACATCAAGAAATCTTTCAACGTTCCTATTGTGCCACCAAAAGATTTCACAAGAGCATGGGATGCTTAAACTTCAGTTGGTCTCTCAATGACTCCTGCGAAGCATGAGGATGTGCTTGATCGACTATTGCAAATAGGACAAGTGATGACATCATTGTTTGACATCCCAAAGGATGTTACGGCAGTACAATCAAACCTCATCTCCACTAAGGGAAAGTTGATCATGAAAAAGATGAGGGCCGAGCACACAAAAGCAAAAGTTACAAGACTACAAGAAAGGATCATAACCCTACAAGCAGCGTAGTGGGATCCCTCTCAATTCATTCCCATGGACCAGCTGGACACCTTCAGGATAAACCAACTCAACAAATTGCTGACAGAAAATAAAAAGGTAGTAGAGGAAAAAGAGAAGGCCGATTGGAATGCCTCCATGGCACAAGCACAAACTTACATGCACGCTAAGGCACTTAAGGCCTTACAGGAAGAAAAAAAATAGCTTATTATTGATAATCTTTAGTTGACCTCTATGGAGAAACAAAAGAATGTTCTCAAAGAACATTTTTAGTGGCTGCGAGAACAACTGATAAGGGTTAACTAGGACATGAGCCGTTTTGCCAAAGAAAATCAAATCCTCTCAATGGAGGAGGTATGTGCCATCCATCAGAAGACGGTCATCGAAATAAGTGCGTGGCAGAACGAGGCCAAGTGGCACGAAAAGTTAAAAGAGCACTTCCGAGACTAGGTGGGAATATATAAACAAAGTATTGAAAAAGAGATTCATATGGCCAAGGCCCACATCAATGCTTTCAGTGCACCACACACTAATTAGTGGGCCATATTGGATACATATGCATTTTCCCACCAGGCGGAACTTAAGTGTTGGGACCTAGAGATTCAAGATCTTATAGAATACATGGAGTTGGCAAATCTAAGGTATGCCAATCTAGCCATCTTGATAGTAGGCCATTTGAGGATAGAGCTCAAGAAGTAGGTAGCTACAACCTATGCTAAGTACAAAGAAGAATTTGTAGAACATAAGAAGACATTGCAGAAGCTGGAGGTTGCAACTTCTGAATTGGAGGTGGTTAAAGCAAGCTACCAAGGATAAAATGATGTCACAACAAACTTGGCTTGAAGACTTATATATTCTCAAGAGTACAAAGACAAAGCTAGAGCTTACGAGGAGGAAAGACGGTTGTTTGTGGCCTAGTACATCAAAGCCAACACAATGTTTCTGCAACTATCATGCCCATGGGAGGTGCCAACTCCGTCAAACACTGGAGCATCAGCATGGACCGCAAAGGATCCCCAAACTGAAGAGGAGAAACTCCAGGCACTACTTCAACGTCATCACCTTCCAAAACCTGGAGCAACGCAAAGTGACCCATGGAGGAGCCACTGCCACCAAGAACCACATGAGTTCCACCCAATTTTGTAACTTTAGGAATTTCTCATTTTTTCATGTTGTGTTCAATCTTCTTCTATTAAGTTCTCCACTACGGCATGAATAGCTTCCCTGTTAGTCAATCATTCCATCCCTATCCTCTGTGTAATTAATGGGACTTGTTCTCATTCTGACTCAAGGACGAGTTTTCATTCAGTCATGGGGGTATGATGAATCGTGATTCATCAGGTTGCGATATCGGGTATGCGATATCGTGGTTCTTGTGTGAGCCTATAAATACACATGAAGGCACATAGGAAAGGAGTCTTTTTATCAATTTTTAGAGAGTCAGTTTAGTATAGGATCTTTTTGTCATTTTTCTCTCAACCCTCTCTCTCAGTGCATGCTCACAGTGTGATGATTGTTGTACGGCATCCTTTATTTAAGTGTGATGTACTTGCACATGCACATGACCAAAAATAAAGATCAAGATTACTTCATCATTGCAGCATTCACTTAGTTTAATTATTTAATTTGTATTGTTATTTATTACTTTCGTAGTTACATCTCTTTATCCTAAACTCCTTAAATGCGGAATGAGTACGACTTAATCATGAGCATTTAAGTGTGACTACTTGGTATCCCAGTAGCATACCTAGGCCATGCACTTGGTAATCCCAGTGGTAGTCGTGCACAAGGTCCAAGATGTGTACGGATGATTAAGGAATAGATGCTCATTACACTTAGGCTAGTCTAGACTCTCTTCCCCTATCTCCTCTTAGCTTAGCTTCCTCTCTTCCTTTTCCTCTTAACTTACTTAAAGTTATTTCCCATTACCTTCAGGAGTAGCATTAGTTAGGAACATATCATACACCTCACTCTGGACTAAACCATACATGACAAAGTAATTACTAGTCTAGGTGGGAAGACAGCGAATTGTGATCAACGAATAACTATCTAGATACCACAACTAGCCCATCTGCAGAGTTCAACCGGATCATGCGTGAACTGCTCATATTTGTATGGTTGAGTGTAGGGGTACCTCACCACTCATCACTTGGTTTTATAGTACTTAAGGCAAGGATACCTGTTAATACTGATAAGGTTAAGGCCACAACCAACTTGGCAATGCCTACTATCCTTAAGGAGCTACGAGGACTATAAGGTAGATTGCAATTTATATGTAGATTCATCTCGAGGCTTACAGATAGGCTACAACCCATGCAATACTTGCTTAAGAAGGGAGTTCCCTATGAGTGGAATAACCAATGTCAAGAAGCCTTTGACAACCTTAAGCAAGAGTTGGCCCAACTACCCACTATATATTCACCCTAGAAGGACAAACCATTTTATACCTAGCTTGCAATCTCCAACACATTCATAGCCTCTCTACTTTGTCAAAAATAAGATGATGGAGCAGAGCTACCTACTTACTACTTGAGCCATCCATTGATAGCCTGCAATACTTCATACATAGAGGTCAAGAAGTATTTCCTAGTCCTAGCCTTCTTCTTGAAGAAGTGGAGATCCTACTTCTTTAGGAGCCAAGTCAACATTATATGTAAAGACAATGTACAAAGAGCCATAACAACTAATATATACAAGAGTACCGAAATAGCCCAGTGGAAGTTCATAATAGCCAAGTTTGACTTGCATTACATCTCGCAAGCCTCAACAAAAGATCAAGATATAACCATTCAACTCAAAACTTCCCCAATTAAGGACAATGTAGCCATCAATCCTGAATTCCCTAATGAGCATGTCAACACTATTAATGAGGTGCCCAAAGGTTACAAGTCCATCATGCTCTTTGATGAAGTTTCAACTACCCATGGGGCCAACGTTGTTGCCACCATGATATTACCCTCTCTTGTAATCCAACCTTTCACTTATCATTTTCAATTTCCATGTACCAATAATATAGTAGAATATGAATGGTTAATTAGAGGAATGATAGTAGCTCATAACCAAGGAATCAAATTTTTGAAGATAAAAGGCAATTAGCAACTCATGGTTAACTAGGTAACTAAGGTCTATGCATGTAAAGCCAAACATTTACAATCTTACTGCAACCTAGCCAAGAAACTCATGCTACAATTTACAAATATTAACATTCAACATATACCTCGAACCAAGAACACCTTAGTTGATGCCATCACAACCTTGATCCTAAGTGTGATGCCAGATATGTTTAGAAAGTTACCTTCCTTGATAAAGAACTATGCTCTTTCCATCACATAGTAGACTAAAGGCATCTCTATAGTCACTATTGATAGTGTCCCTCGACAAGAGTGGTATGATAATATCAAGTTTTACTTGATGCATGGTGAATCTCCATAGAACCTAACTACTTCTCAAAAGGATGTTGTACACAAAAGATCAAAACAATATGTCATTGTAGCTAATAACACATTATGTTGAAGGTCCTATGATGGCATATTACTGGTGTTCTTGGGCAAATTTGAAGCTTGCATAGTCCTAGAGCAAGTTCATGAACACATATGTGAAGGATATATAAGACCTAGAGCCATGGTCATAAAGATTAGAGGTTTAGGATACTATTGGCCCTATATGGAAAGTGATTTTTTGTGGAAGCTTAAAACTTGCAATACCTATCAACATCATAGTAACTTAATACACATGCCACCAATTGAGTTACACACTAAGCAGATCACGTGGCCATTTCAATGATGGGAAATTGACATTATTGGACCTATAACGCCTAAGTCTTCCATAAGGTATAGCTTCATTATAACAACAACTAAATATTTTACAAAGTGGTTTGAAGTTATTCCTCTAAGAAAAGAAACACCTCAACAAGTCTATAAATTCATATTAGACAACATAGTATCCTATTTAGGCATATCCCTAACTATAGTCATAGACAATGGACCATAGTTTACTAGCTAGGAAACACAAATCCTCTATCAACAAATGAGCATCAAACACTCCTTTTCATCACTATATTATCCATAAGCCAATGGATAGGTCGAAGTAAGCAACAAAGTCACCAAAAACCTACTTAAAAAGATGTTAAACAATAGCGTATGCAAGTGGCATGAGTGACTTGTGCATGCATTTTGGGCCTACATAACAAGCTTTAAGACCACAACTAATGCCACCACGTATAGCCTTGTTTATGGGTCTAAAGCTATTTTGCCACTTGATTTGTAGGTATCATCCTTAAGGGTAGCTCTATTTGACTTCATCAATGATCAACAAAATAAGGAGTTGTGTATCATTAACCTTGATTCGGTAGAGGAGTAGTGAATACAAACACTTGCTCACATCGAACAATATCAAGAAAATTAGAAACAACAAGATTGTCATGATCTAAACATATGAAAGGTCAAGGAAGGATACCTTGTCCTTAAGGCCATTCATGAACATGATGACAAGTTCTTGACTATTTTGGAAGGATTTTTCTTGGTCACCAAAGCTTATGGCAATGGGGCATTTAGACTGGTGAACATGAATGGGAATGAATTGAACAACCTACTCAACCATTCCTATCTCAAACCTGATTATATCTAATACTAACATGTTTTCTTATAACTCAAGTTTTCCTTTGTTTGTAGGTATGGACAAATAATTGACACTGATAATCCTTATAACATATAAAAAGTAAGCTAGTGTGGCCTGTCATCTCTCTCTTTTTGGCATAATAAATGCACTTCAAACTTTACATAAATCTATGAAACAAAATATAGATTTCTCATGTTGTATCAGTTGTAACATATGGTGACCTATCTTATGCTTATTATCTCATGTGACCTTATGCAATCTCTTGTAATCACAATTATTCTTTGACTTATTTTCTTGTCCTCTTGGAGTTGTGCTTGCAGGATGAAGCATGAAGTCATCACAAGGATGCAACTCATCGTAGTAATGAGTTACCATGGAACCTCAATGCATGAGATTTTGTTAGCTTGTCCCATTGTACCAAGAGTGCTTGCCTCACATCACTTCTGTTACCCCTCTTGAACCATAATCCCATAGCCAAATTATAGGCTTCCTTACCCTGATAAGCAATAAAGACCTGTGTTTAACATTCATACATTGTGGTCATGTGACATATCTTTTGACATACTTCATCATCAAGTTCGTTGGATGTAACACATCTCATTCAAAAAGAAAATAAAATAAAATTCACCCTTGACAATGAAACCTAATGAAGGTTTCACTCCTCTAAAAAATAATAAATAATAAAAAATGAAAAAGCAAATTGCCAAAAAAAAAGCCAAGAGGCAATGAAGCCTAAAAGCCAAATCAACAGCTCCAAACAAAAAAAAAGGAAAGGATCCTAATGGCCAAAGAAGCCAAGAGTGGAGTGTTGGTTTCTCTAACACATTATCAAGTAACCAGTAGTTCGAGCACAAAGCATGAAGACCTCTTCAATCAACAAGCATATAACCATCATATCATAGCCATGATGTCAACATTTGGAATTTTTTCTTAGCCCATGTGACCATTTTCTAATAGCTAATCTAGCCATTATCTTATCCCAAACTCTCGACCTCTCGTTGTGACCTTATTTCATTATTGCAGGAACTTCTGGGCATGGTTCAATAACTATAGAATCAAGCATGGAGAGGAAGCATTGGTAATGAACCTATGGTGGTCTTTCATATTCTTTGTTGATGTCTCTTAAGTCAATCCTCAAAACATCAACAAAAAGGAGCCAATGAAAAATGAGGTAATTATGTCTTAAATAGGAAAATGTAAGTTTGATAACTACCTTCACTTACATATGTGACCTTGTGATGGGGCACTATTATAGAAGGTAAAATCTAATTTTTTGTGTGGACAAGGGTTGTGTTATCAACTTCGAGTTTCCTTATGTAGAAGAAAATATTATTTTTAGGATTTGACACCCCTCTCTAATATAATATCTTTAATAAAAAATTAAGACCCAAAAGGATTAAAATGGGATTTTTATCTATTCATTAATTATAAATTAAAAGCTTCTTGTATTCCTTTATGCTTAAAATGTAAAGTAGGTTCACTACAATAATTTACACTTTCCAATACTAAATTTAGATATTATGAAAAGATAATTAATTTGCTAGAAAATAAGAAAACTAGTTATCTTCAATTAATCAATTAGAAGATTACAACATGGTTCCCAAAACCCACAAAACATCAAAATCACTAAAAACACTCAAATGATACTATAAAGCATGAGCCTCTACAAACATATTTTATGGTTGTTTGTAATGCAAGACACGATTGATCAAAAATCTCTCTCACAACTCGAGACTAAGATTCAATACAAGGAAGTAAACAAGAGACAAGAACACATAGGTCAATCTACACACATTGACCCTGGAGTTGCAACCACACCTGCACTTACTTGATGTGCTCAATTACACTCTTCCCAACTAAACTCAAGAGCTCTCACCAAGACTTCTCTCTCATTCTCTATCCATCCATGTACAAGCATGAAATATTAATATATTTATTAAGAAAAACCTGATAAATAAACATAGGGAAACCTTTCACAAACTCAAATTGGAGTTCCCATGCTATTTCTATCTTTTTCCTATATCTCCCAGCTATTTTCCACCTTGGAATGGCCAAATTCCAAAAGTTTCCTAAACATATGGGTCATCTCTGGCTTCCTTAGATCATCTTCTACAAAATCCCCATATTTAGACAAGACATCTACTATTTTTGGGAGACGTCTCCTCCATGGGTGAGATGTCTCCTTTTTGCACAAGATGTCTTGCTAAGATGTCTCCATTGTTGGGGAGACATCTTCTCTGCTAGCAAGATGTCTCCTCTAATTCCAAGATATCTCCTACTAGGCTAAATATGTCTTCTGCATAGTCCTAGCTCCCAAAAAAGATGTTTCCTTTACCTCCAAGACATCTCCACAAAGCCCAAAATCTACAAAACTCACACATAGGAAAGAACAAGGAAATCGAAAGATGTGTCCCTACACCAAAATGATCCAATGTTTAAGTAACACAAGAAATTATTTAGCTCTTCTCTCATCCTCAAGATTAGCATTGAGCTTCTAGGTGATGATCCTTAATGAAAGAAAGCTTAAGAAACTACATTTTTTATAACATGTTTTTTAGGGAAAAGTAGTAAAAAATTGTATTGAAAGCTTCTTCACATGACCATTAGGAATACATCAAGAAGCATAATCTCCATCTAGGGAAAAATAAAAATAGGGTCCAACAATGAGTAACAAAAAGTAAAAATTAAACTAATAGCCTAATATAGCCTTATCTACTTAACAAAATCAGTCATAAACCACCAATGATGCAAAGGGGCTTGAACCCAAAACCATTTAAATACTTAATAAAAAAAATAGAGGCCTACATAAAGGACATGTGTTAAAGTGAGTGGGGTTCAAGATATCAACAAATCTCATTCTATATGAATATGACATAGTGCATAGTCTGCAAGGACACTATATCGATAGTGATGAACATCGCAACCATTGAGTATGATAGAATGCAGGACATGCATCATGGCTAGAATCCCATTCTTCTTTTGTGATAGTAGTTAGAAGAGATCACAAAAGAACAATTAATATTAGCAAGACATGCAAGGTCTTATGTGAACTTAACAAAAAGCACCAAGATCACTTCTCCTTTAGGAATGGGATAGTAGGGAGAAGAGCCTCTTTCACAATAAAAGTAAGGTCATTGAGGAATCCATGAAGGTTCAATATAGATAAAAGAGTTACATCTTTGGATTGAAAGTTATGGTCTTCACCAATCTGAATTTCAGTGACTCTAGATGAAACCCTCTATTTGGGAAGAAGATCTAGGTGTTTAAAAAACTTCATTGCATACCAATTATGTGGTGTGCCTGGTTCTAAACCCACAAGGCATGCTGACTAATGCATTGGCATGGTCACAAGGCATTCAAGATTATGGTATGCATCAGACATGATAATGAACTTCACATTATTCTTCTAGTCTTCATATTCTAGTAGGTCATTAATGGAGAACAACAATGGTAGTAACTATGGAAAGGAGTTTAAGGCCTATGCATTATCTAGAGTAAGAAGTATAAGGATGGCTAGACACATAGTCTACAAGAGCCCATACACTATCTTAATGAGAAGGCTCAAAAGCCCTTCATGATAAATCATAAAAACCTATGAGATTATTGCTTTCATAAGTTTCTTCCTAAGCTCATCTATGAGAAAAGATAACAAGTAAATCTAGTCTTCTACTACTAGTAGTCTAAAACTCAAAGGCATACAAAAATGAAGATCTCAAAGAAGAATAACCCTTGCTTCTAATGTGATATACCTAATGACCTATCATGTTAGCTCTTCCCATGGTCTTACCATTGATGACCTAAGCTACATACCTTCTTGAAAATAAAGAATAAGAGATTCTCAAAAAATCTCCACACATTGGCCATGTTGCAATGACCAGTTTGAGAGATGATGGCATCACTAAGAGGAAGACTAGTAGTTATGGCCAACAATTATATTGTAATT
>MNCI01004638.1:1439-37183 GCA_015680685.1 Gnetum montanum
ATCCCTTGAAAGATAGTCATCCGTGTCACAATCTGACATTGAATGAGTAGAGGAAGAGAAGGAACTGTAAAACTCATTATGACTTTTGTAAGTCTTTCCAATCATCCCCAAGTAAGTTCTTATTAGTTATTGAGAAGGTCCTAGGCCTTTTGGGCCCCATCGTTCTATGGGATGCCTCATCCTCACTAGAGGTGTCAGAGTTGGATGACAAGAGTCTTTGAGTATCGTTGGGGTGTTCATAAACATAGGGGACTCCTGCATAAGGTTGAGTACTCCAATCTTCATTGTCATCTAATTCATTGGTTCTCCAAAGAACTTCCTCACTAAGTGTGGCATTATTATAATCTTGTAGAAGAGGCATTGTTTAAAGTTATGTGTGAATTTGGATGTGACTTTTTATAATTACTTATTTATAAGAGATATATCGTTAAGTCCTTTTATAGTGACCTTGTATGATATAACTAATCTAGATAACTAGCACTGTCCCTAGCAACAGCACCAATGATGAGTGGCGAGGTACCCCTACACTCAACCATACAAATACGAGCGTTTTCACGCGCGATCCGGTTGAACTTCGCTGACAGACTAGTTGTGGCACCTAGATAGTTATCCTTAGGTCACAGTTCGTTGTCTTCCCACCTGGACTAGTATTATATTTGTCACGTATGGTTTAGTCTAGAGTGAGGTGTATGATGTGTTCCTAATCTAACGCTACTCTTGAAGGTAGTGGAAAGTGATATTAAATTAACTAATCTAGGAGAGAGAGGATAAGAGATTCTAATCTAGCATAAGTGCGATGAGAATCCATTCCTTGATTATCCGTACACATCTTGGACTTCGTGCACGACTACCACTGGGATTACCAAGCGCAGATCCTAGGTACGCCACTGGGTTACCAAGTAGTCACACTTAAATGCTCGTAATCAAGTCATACTCATTCTGCATTACTAGGAGATAAGGGGGAGAGAGACTAATTAGGAAATAAGTAAACAACAATTAAATAAATAAATAAAAAAAGTGAATGCTGCAATGATGAAGTAATCTCGATCTTTATTTCTGGTCATGTACCTGTCCAAGTACGTCATACTCGAATAAAGGATGTCGTACAATTACATTCACCACACTGTGGGCAGACACTAGAAAATAATCTATCTCTGGAGGGATCAAACTACCAGATTTTAGCTACAATCTAACTCTAATATATGAAATAAGGGAGAGTCGCTTCTTATTTATGGACATTGCGGCGGGTTGCAATATCGCATACACGATATCGTGGCCCATGCGATATCGCGCCCCATCACATAAGATATTGGAGGCTCTTATGGTTAGTCCAAATAGTAACCTACTCTCCATAAAGATAATGCCACCAAATCTTCAATGAAAAGATCACAACACCCAGCTCTAAATCATGCATGGGATATCTAGTTTCATGTGGCCTTAATAGATGGGATGCATAAGCTAGAACCTATCCATCCTACATCAACATACAACCAAATCCATCCCCTGAAGCATCAATACTAACATCATATGGATGTCCTGGTGTAGGAGATATTAACACTGGTGTAATCACCAATCTATGATTCAACTCTTGAAATGTAGCTAGACAAGGTGGGCCCCAAGTAAAGTTAGCCTCCTTCCTCAAAAATCAAGTCAAAGTAGATGCTATGTAAGAAAAATGTTCCAGAAACCTCTGGTAATATCCTGCTAATCCCAAGAAGCTTTGTACCTCCATAATTGATTATGGCCTAAGCCAATCATAAACAACTACAATCTTTGTAGGATCCATAGAGATACCAGCTTCTGACACCACATGTCCTAAGAATTGAATCTTTGATTACCAAAATGAATATTTGGATGGCTAAGCATATAGTTGGTACTCCCTCAAAGTCTATAAAACTATCTGCAAGTGCTATGCATGCAATTGCTCATCAAGAGAATATACTAAGATATCATCTATGAACACAATCACAAACTAATCTAGGAATGGCTACATCACATTGTTCATGAGGTGCATGAAAACTACTGGTGCATTTTTCCATCCAAAGGATAGCACTAAAAGCTCATAATGGCCATACCATGTTCTTAATGTTGTCTTTGACACATCCTGTTCACAAACCCATCATTTATCTAGAAGTACATGTCATTTAAGAAATATGGTATTATTTTGTCATATCAAGGTATTCATGTTGTTTTGACGAATCATGGTATTGTTTTCATGGAATGACTATAACTGTTAGGGGTGGATATGTGTGGTTATGTTTGTTTGGGTGTGTTGTGCTTATGACATGTATTGGCTTAAGCTAGTTAGACTGTGTACATGTTTTTGCAACGATGCTTATGACGGTTGTTGGTGGGTGGTGCTAGCATGAGGGTGTGGACTGGTTGGTGATGAGGCACCCTAGAGGTAGTATGGATTGACCCCCACTATGATGCATTAGTGAGCCTATCCTCTAGAAGGCTAGTGGTTGCAAGTCATAGGTTGATGGACCCTAGCACTTGTTGGATACATAAAAGACTAATAAAATACCTATAGGTAATGGCTCTTATGAGTACTCATGGCAATGTTTCACATGCTACACTAAGTGTGGATATGCTAGCCACCACATGGGCTATGTATATGATAGTATTGGGTTCTGAGTCATATCGTTGATACTATGTGTTCTGATTGGATTTTGATTGTGTGGATCATGGACTATTTATGGTATATCATGGGTATGATGACATGGGTAGGATAGATGATGTCAGACCATAGCTTTATCTATGATTGTATGATAGTATGTTAGCATTTTGATGCGATGGTATGTGTGTTGTTTTGAGCATGTAGGTTGCCTTGTACCCCACTCCTCTTCTCTAGTGCAACCCTTGTCAACCACCTAATAGGGAAAGTTTAAAGGCTTTCCATGCCATTATGTACTAACTTTATTTAATTACAGGTGAAAGGCACAAGAGCCTAGACAAGCATAGAGAGAAAGAGTAGAGGAGGGGAAAATCTTTAGTGCTTGGTTAATGTATATTTTCATGTGCAGTAGTGTGGACCAGATATCATTATATGAAACTCTCTATACTCTTATATATACGATGATAAGGTTTATGTGTTTTTGTATTTTAGCAAAGCAGTGCATAGTTGCTTTATGTAGAGACATGCATTTTTATAAAGTGAGCTATATGTTTAGTTTTTTGTGTGATAGGAAATTCTGTACAGTTTTACTTTCCTTACATTATTGGTTTTTAGTTATCATGCTTCTATTCTACAATTCTATGATCCTAAGCATCATCTTGCCCTAGCTAGGGTGGGGGTATTACATTATGGTATCGGAGCTAGTTTACTTTGATGTTGTATGATGGTTGGGGTACTCACCCATTTGTGATTTCAGGTTACCGAGATGTATAGTAGACATGGTCATGATGCTAGTGGGGCCCATAGACTAGAAGGGCCTAATGATGGACAAGAGTAGCCTCCTCAAACATCTAGCAGTGGTCCTGCAAATAGGCAACCAGAGCTTATACAATTGTTATGATCTTGCAGCAGCATGTTGCAGCTACTAATGATGTTCTTTGTTACCCCTTCGTTCATTGTGGGCTCAACGATCATTATTGTTGTCCCATTGTTCACCTCCATCACAATTGTTTCTTCTACGGTATCTGTCAGAACCAAAAGAGGAAAAAGAAGAAGACGCAGATGAAGAGGATAAAAAGGGAGGAGGACTGCCACCACCATGGTGTCTGCAAATTCCCCTCTAATTATCATGGCCATGTTCATTGATTTTCTTATCCTCTTGATGCTTGTCCAAGCCCCTACCTTGACTACCATCTTTGCCTAAACCTGGATTATTGATAGTAGACCATAGATTTAGAGCCACATCCCCATCATCAGTAACAAGGGATGGAGAATTTTCATGTTGAGAGCCCCCTAAGGAGGGTTCCTCATAGTCATCTTGGTTTAGCATGGACAAGGGATTGGTGAACCGTTTTCCCTTCACAAACTCATGATGCTTCTCCTAGTGTCGATCTCTTCGATGTTGTGTTTCAATGGGATGGTAGTCTTGGTAGTCATAATCATGCACAATGTACTCCTCTTGAAGATCTTGGATCCCTAACTTCTTAAGAGTTAGAAGCAACATCACGAGCATAGATCGATAAGGAGGCATCACAATGTTGCCTTCCATGTCATGCCATCACAGTTGCTCATCTTAATGTAGGATGGAGGTGAAGTTAGGTACATACTCATTTGGATGAGTATATACCACTTTGCATTCTTGTGAGACCAATGGTTTAGCATTGTCATCCTTGTGAGAAGAAGACATTTTGCAAACAAATAAAATATTAGTGTGCTTATGCAATCATATCATTTGAGAATGATGTTGATCTTAGGGTTCATCCAACAATATTAATAATGTTCACTAATCCTAGATAGTGCACATTTCAATAGAAAGGGTCTTTAGAAATGATGCCAATGATGAGCAATGAAGGGTACCCCTACACACAACCATATGAATCACAAAGTGTTCACATGTGATCTAATCGAATTCTGTAGACTCAACGTCTTTTGGTATACTAGTCTTCTAGGAAGTAAACCTTGCCCTAATAGTCATTCGTTGTCTTTCCAATTATACATGTGATATACCAGGGTATGGTTAAGTGTAATTGAGGCATATGATTTTTATTATTTTATATTTTATATTCCTTGGTGCTTGAACTAATTTAATTTAACTACTTAATCGATCTCTAACTAGTCCTAACTTAAGCATCTGATCCCACTTTTCATACACGTCCTGAACCCATGTATTCATTGTTGGGTTACCAAGCACTATGCTATTGGGCAAACCAAGCAATAATGTTGTTGGGATTATCAAGCGAATACTTGTTTACGCTCGAAGTAGTTGTACTTATGTGCTTAATCTATTTAGCTTAATTAATCAACTAATCACTCAAAGTCTAATTTAGCTTAATTAATGGTATAATTAATGAAAATAATAAATGCATAAATAAATCATTAATCTATTCTAAGTGCTGCTAGGTTTGATTAAAAGGCTCGTATTTATTACTATACACATTAATGTGGTTCAGGTACAACAGTGCTTGAATAAAGATCTGTACACTTTTTGACTCTTGCTGTGGGCACTCAGAGAAATATTTAAACTTTCAAATGGAAAAACTACAAGAGGTCTACTACTACTATGACTTTACTCCTCATAAACATGGCTGTGAGCTCATATTTATAGTTTTTATTACAGGGCTACGTTGACGAGGCCTCGTAGAAGTAGCAAATACTACATCAACGTAGCCTCGTCAATGGGGCAACACCACGTAAATGGGGCCCCGTTGACGTAGCACTTTGACGCTCATCACTTAATCTCTTAATACTTTCAAAGCTAAAAAATAAGAAAATTATAAAAACAAATATCTTACACCTTAATCACACTTAGCCATATAGATGAAATTAACATAAGTGATGATTGGGAAGTCAATGACTAGTAACCTCATGTTTGACTATCTAGGATAAAAGTCATTTGGGTAGAAGGGGTCCATAGAATTTGACCAAATCACACAGATACACTTGTGATTCTTATGGCTGGGCATAGGAACTACTCACTACTCATCAGAGATGTAAAATCTATCAAGTTGATAATTACACTAAGTATAATACTTCTCATTTGAATGATGTGGGAATAAAGAGCTAGCATTAGAAACAAAATAATTTTCTTTGAAATTGCACCAATCTTCTTCTTCTTCTTCTTCTTCTTCTTCTTCTTTTGTTTTGAGAAGACATATTAGGAGAAAGGTCACCAAGTTTATTTAAATGACTTTTAACCATGTTGAAATTACCTTCAATAATCCAAGAAACTTTAGGCAAAGATAGAAGATATTTCCAAACCTCTAATCAATCTTTCAAATTATTAGGGATGTAAATATTATAGAGTCCAAAGTCTCTTGTTTCATAATAAGTAATCCAAATAACTCTTCCAAGATTGTCAAATCTAGAATTCAAAACTTGTCCAGCTCATAAGCAATACTTCTTTTATTAACTTCATGAGTAGTAGAAAAAATAATGCATTTTAAAAAATGTTTTTATCAATAGAACTAATATCATGCATTGAAATCTTAATTTCTTACACGAAAAAAGAATCTAGAGATAAATATCAATTTGAAAGTTACTTCTCGATAGCCTTTGCTTAGGACCTATCAAAAAGGCCATGAACATTCCATGATAAAACTAACATTGAGATGTGGGGGAGGAGGCCCCATATTTAATTTTTCAAGCCCAACGTTTGTCTCACAATCCATGTCACTAATAGGTGAAAAAACATTTAGAATAGTAGTAGAATTAGAGAGAGAGGAAGATACTTTTGGGTTTATTAAATTAAAAGCAGTATTTGTAGGTCTTTACCTTCTATGTTGCACTAGGAATATCCATCTACATCAATACTTCCATTACTAGTTTTTGATAATTTTTTTTAAAGAAAAATTCTATTTAGATGTCGAGAGTTTACTAACACCTTTGGAATTAAAAGGATTAGTAAAAGGCTAAGAACTTGTTGAAGAAGATTTCATTTATGCTTATTGAAAACTAACATTATTTGTCTTTTCTAAAAATTGTTGTTTCTTTTCCTCACGAACAACTTTTTTTTATTGAAATTAGTATAGGTTTCAATAACATGGCCTTCACAACAATAATAGCTACAACATCCTCACCATTTTTTTGTATGTAATTTTCTTTAAAAAAACACTTATTGTTAGCTTTGAGTTTTAATTCTGTATTCCTTTGCAGTAAATCAATCTCTACAAAATAACATGTGCATCCCACACCATCTAGTAATGTTTTTGACTCTATCTTCAAGATTGTGCAAAATCTTGCTAACAATTTTGTTTTCAATACTTTGAAAAATAAGAGGAAAACTTTTTACTTTAATTCAAGAAGGAATTTTAGAGTAATTAAAAAAATAGGAATCAAAATCCGCTTTCCATTCTTGAGTAGTAAAAATATTACACTAATAGGCATGTAAATATTCAAAAAATATTAGGCATGTAAAACATTAATTCAATAGGATAGTTTGAATCATTGGTGTAAAACCCTTATTTGGGCAAATAAATCCAATAGTTTGAAAAAACATGTATCATGAAGTGATATCTTTTAATATAGATTCATATAAATCATCAAGTAAAACGAAATCAAAAGCTTCAATATTCTTTATAGTATCTATAGTTTAAGAGATATCACTATCATTCATCTTTAGATTTTTCCTTCCCAACTATAATAACTTCATAAGAAACCCTTGAGATCAAGAAATTATCTAATATTTTTTTAATATAATGAAAATCATACCTTAGCTAATACACACACATATACACAATGGAGTAACTTATTTTCTATTGATATGTATATAGCTAAATTTTAGCTTATATTTTAAGTAAAATCCTCATAAGATTAGGGTTAAAGTATAGCTATTTTTGAAGTGATGAGGTTTATCCTCAACCAAAACAAAGTTGCTAGCCACATTATATACTACTAGCTCAAGATTGCACCTCTAACTTGTAAACCCACCATTTTACTTGAACAAATAATTTTGAGGGAAAGTGTGACTAGTTTGCCAACAAAATTTGGAAAAAAAAAAAAAAAAAAACCTAATGAAAGCCAAAATAAACAGCTCTGGTTTGATTTGCCAGTGAATATTTATGAGGTGTGTACTTGCATCTATAAAATTAGGAGTAAACAATAAGGTGTTAGCCAAGCACTAAGACTCTTGATTAGAAAGCTTGATGTCATAACTTGATTTTAGGGGAGTGTCGGACCCAGAAAGAAATTTTATTAATATTAATATTAAAAGAGTAACAATTACAGTAAGAACACAATACTAAGTTAATATCTTGGAATATACGTGCATCACAAAACGAGCCCCCAAAATAAAATTAGGAGTTAGAAATGCATCAGCTACGGGAGGGCAGGGCTATAAATTGGAGTGGCATGGGATAGCAGGTAGTACTAGTGTTATTGTGCAGGTGCATGTGCGCGCGTCGTTTTGTGGTTGTTCTTCTGCTGCTTTGACGACCTCAACACAGCACATTCTTCTTCTTCTTCTTCTTATCCCTCGCTCGCTTCTTCTTCTACTTGTACCTCAGTTGCAGCCGAGCCAGTTTTTGTGAATTGCAGCTTTTGCTTTTGCTTTTGCTTCTGCGTCTGTTGCAAGTGCAAATATGTCGGCCGTGGACAATGGCGCAAACCCTGCCGCGACTCAGGAAGAGGAGAAGAAGCCTATGGACCAGGGCAATCATATCAATCTCAAAGTCAAGGGCCAGGTCTGCTGCACTGCAATAAAAATGAGTCCTCCTTTCTTTTGTATTCTTCTTCCTTTGGGTGTTTTTTTTTCTGAATTTTTGCTTTCATCGGATGATTCTTCGTTGTTGTTGATTTAGCTTAGGTTTTCTATTTGCTTTCCATGAGTTCGTGGAGGATTTTTCGAAGTTGAGGTTTCTGGTTGTTTTTATTAGGGTTTTGCTTTTTCTTTGGCCAAGGCACAGACGGAAACGGTTCGCTTGCCCTACCATGATGAAAGCTAGGGTTTGGTGTTTTTGAGGAAGTATGTGTGCACTGGGATGGATTCTTTCCATTCGTGCTTTGGCAATGTCTATTGTAGGCTGCAGGTAGCAATGTTCATAGAAAAGCATATTTTAATTCGGACGTCTACGATTTGCCTAGTCGCGAGAACGCTTGTATTTCGGGAACTTTGCGCTGGCACAATATTTGCACCGATCTTTGCCGAGATTTTTGCTTTTCAATTGCATGTTGCTTGATTCCTTTCATCCTGAAAGCATTGATTTTAACGCTTTCATTTTCAAGTTTTATGGCTGTCTTTGTTGACTTGTGGTTTTATCTGTTGCTTACCAGTCGATATTTAATTTTCAAATGTGAATTATTTTCTTTTGACGTTTTTCTTCCTTTATTTAGATTTATCAGTGTTTCGCCAGAGCCCGTTCTTACAAAAATTTTCTTGCTACAGTGAACAACAATGGATTTTCAGAAATAAGTAACAATAATAAAACTTTTAGAGATAATAATATGAACACTTCTGCCAACATATTTTCTATTTCTAGACCAGTAAATTATGGTGTCATTTTATTTTGAGAAATATGATTTCATTAAATTTCAATTTTAACATTACAGTATCTATAGATTTTCTTTAAAATCTTAATTAAGTCTAGAGAAGGACTTTTAATATTTTTAATTAATTTCTTTAATCACATTCCACATGTGTTTGGATTCGCCCCCCATAAAATAGCCTTCGTTCCCAAACTTGCTCCGGCCCTCCCACTTTCCTGTGTTCCCAACCAATGTAAAACATAGGTATTCATTGGTATATTTTTGGGGAGGCAATAGGTTTTTATAAGCGGTAATAACATTTTTTGTTTCTGTTTTTAAGCAATGTTCTGTATGCTACCGTTTATATGTTTTCTATGAATTTGTATTAATGCGAGCACCTAATTCTTCTACGTATTTCATACAAGCTAATTCTTCAACTTGGTATACCGAGATTTTGATGGAGTTGTATTATTTTTACCATTTCATCTTCATAAATGTATTTGGCATTTCTGTACATTGTGTTAAGTGCTTGCTTATTTGACAGTGTGATAATTGCTTGTTTCATTTCTTGTTTGAAAACGCGATTTCTAGATACTTTTAGTGATGATAGCCATTCGTTTCTAGTTTCAAATGCACGGTTTCTATTTGCATTTATAACATTAAAATATTCATTTTTTAACATCCAGGATGGAAACGAAGTTTTCTTCAGGATTAAGCGCAGCACCCAGCTCCGAAAACTCATGAATGCCTATTGTGATAGGCAATCCGTTGATTTCAATGCCATTGCATTTCTGTTTGATGGGAGGCGCCTGCGAGGGGAACAGACTCCCGAAGAAGTAAGAGTTTGCCAAGTTCCAGTGTAATTTGCTGAGTAAACTTTAGAAGCTAAAGAAATTTTTTCTGTTTATTTTTTCTTTTGTTAGCTTGAAATGGAAGATGGAGACGAGATCGATGCTATGCTTCACCAAACTGGCGGGAGCATGTAGATATTAATGCTAGCCATCATCTATAGTCTTACTTATAGGTGTTTCAGAGTTTGGTGTCGTTAAACATATTTAACAGACATGCATGTGCATGCTTTGATACTGCTTTAGCGTTCGTTAGACCTTGATGCTGCTGTTACCGCTATACTGCTGCCATGCATGCATTTTGTCTAGTTGTCATGCCGAACTTATTTATAATAGATGGTTTTAGAGACGCAAATGGTATAAGCTTGTAATGATTGCGTTTTCATGGATGGTTATCATGTTTAACCTGGCCCATAAATTCTTTGCATTTGAATCTGCATTCCATGTGTTTCAAGCTTTGGATGATTTAAATTCTGACTAAGAACATTTTATATCTCTGAACACGTTTATTTTACTTTTAGTGGGTGAAGCTCTGTTTCAGAAAATGGCTCTGTGCTTAATGAAAGAATAAGCGGTAGAACTTCTCTGATTTTGACGCCTTCCGTTGTGATATTGACATTTAGTTTAATGTTTATAAAAAATTGGCATCAATGTTAATGTGCGTTTGCATTTGGAGCTGATATTGTGATTTTTCAATCGTTGAACTCGCGAACGCGTGTGCAGTGCTGTTAGTCTTAAATTGCTTGTGATTTTGACTATATTTCGGAATTGCAATAAAAGATTGCGATCAACTGGTTCTCACGGTATTTCGTTAAATAATTCTGAAATGCGATCATTAACTTGATTGGGATTTAACCAATGTGATGGTCTTGGTATCGGAAGCAATGCACGGATGTCTGTCTCAATTGTTCTTTGAATTCTGACGTATGGTTGAATCTGATTTTGATTATTCCGGATGAATCTAATTTGCTTAAACGCGACCACTACTGTTCTTGGTGCTTCTACGTTTTTGTAAGTACTTGTGTATGCGCAGCAGACCATCGGTTGGCAGATTTTTTATAATAATTTTTATGATTGCTGATTTTATCGAACGCCTTAATGTCATTATTTGGCCGAGGTTCTAAAGTTCTTTCTTTTTGACTATGGCAGTCGAATCATGCGTTTAATTATTTACATGAAACAGGTTTTTGGGACGATTTTGATTCATTAAGTTTTCTTCCTTAATGAACCACTACAAAACACCAACGTTGTGTAGATTAATATAACTGTGCAATTTGACTATGGTTTACAACGGTATTGATTTTGGCTTCTTTGCGAGACTAAAATTTTTCAATATATATTTTGGTTGAATTCTCGCTGATGCTGTGTTGCAGCGACCTTTTCCTTCCCTATTTCAGCGATTTATTTATTTTGTTTAGAACATTTTATCTTCATAAAAGCTGAGATATTATTTACTTTGAATTCTGTTTAGAATTTTTAAACATTCTTCTAAATTTTATGTAGTATGTAATTTTCCTGACCTTTTTTGGAACTTGGAACATCTGCAGTCGCTGTATGTTTTTCAGCTAATATATTTTTATTGAAGACATCACCAAGGCCGCACCGCAGGGTTCCTTTTAGCTGATGCTTAACAATTATCAATCACTGCGGCTTTGGCTTTGGCTTTGGCTTTGGGTTCAAATTTCATGTGGGTCCCAGGCCAGGCTAGTGTGCTAATGCTTCATTTACCAACTAAATGGATGGATGGCTAGTACTCATCTGACTTGGCTTGGCTTCCTTGCGCCTCAAAGTTCAAATCCTCGTCATTTCATTAGACTAGCCTAAAGGAGATTATTTTGTAAAAGGGTTGGGATAAATCCTGTCTCTACTACACTAGTACGAAGGAAGTAGGAGGGTAGATTAATGTTAAAAAGGGGGGGTAGGGTGGCGTTGAGTTTGATTTTGTTTTAAAAAATTCCTTGCAGATGTTCATGAAATGAATTAGAGGGTATTTTTGAATTTGATTTTGTTTTTAAAAAGAGAAAATAGCACGATGTTAAAAAATGGCTTTTTACCTTTTTGAGAAGAAAAGGGAAAAATTGAAGGATAGTGTCTTTCACCATCACAGACTTTTCATAAACTCATGGCTCTTTTAGTTAGTACTAATTGTTTAAATGTGTTTATAAAGTTTTTAAGAACATTCTCTCAATGACAAGCAATGCTTCAGACTTATGCCTTATATAAATATGACTTATGCCTTATATAAATATTGAATCTTAACCTGGTGCTAGTGGCTATTGGCTTGTATTTATGGCCAAGTCTCAACTTTGGAGTCCAAGCATCTATGCTAGCACATTAGATGTTGCATTGATGCAATGTTTGAATTTTGGAATTTTTTGTTATTTATCATACTTACACAATTGGCTCAAAATTCATTCTCAAAGTCATAAAATGGATAAAATTTGATTACAAAATATTTGGGGTGAAGTTAACTTGATTGCTTGATCGATAGACAAGTGCTACTTCACAATAATTTAAGTGATGTACATCATTACAAAATTAGAATAATAGATCATTTAGATAATAAAAATTTAAAAATAGTCTTCAAAAATAGTCCTCTATTAATAGATCATTTTTTATGATAGTCCTCACTTGATAGTCTCAAAAAATTTAAAAAATAGTCTCATTTAAAATAAAACTTGATGAAGTCATGTCGCAAGAGGAGATGATAGTAGTTCTGTCCTTTCATTTTTCTGTTTTCTCAATTTCTTTATCACCCATGTTTCTTATCATCATTGTTCTAATATCACTATTATAGTATTACCACCATCACAATCACGAAGCAGTTGATGTCTTGACTTATTATAATAGAACTTATTAATAATGGTTGCCAATTCTTTCAATTGTCTAACATTTGGTTATGATAGTTTAATTGACTTGTTATTTCACATAACTTAAATAACATTTACATGTTGGACATGAATACACAAAGTGTGAGTCATAATTTCCATTGTCTCTTTGCAATGGTTACTCTACCGAATGTCCTAAAAACTTAACATGATATCAAAACAAGATAGTGAGCAATCCTTAAAGTGAAGAGTGGCTCATAAGAAGGATTGATAGAAGGAATTTTATATAATACTAAATATGAGAACTTGTGCACCATTTCCTAGAAGTCAACTTCCAAATGCTTCAAACTACAATATATGGAAGTTAAAATTGATATTTTTACTTCGAGGTAATGGCCTTGAGGAAACATTAGTGGAAATTTTCATTGTGAATGACAATAAGAAAATAGTGTAGATGCTCATTGCCTTGAGTGTGTTAGTAGAGTTTGTGCAACTCGTGGAAAAAGAAGACTGTATATAAGATGTGGAAAAATTTTGAGAAGACATTTGAAGTTAAAAATAAATCAAAGATTGTTTTGCTTTTCCTTGATATTGAAAGAAGGTAAACTAGTAGCCACACTTGTGCAAAAGGTCTTCATATTGCAAGCTAGTTTTCAATCATAGAATGCCCAATTTTCAAATGAGACTATCAAGTTTTATTTGTTGAGAGCATTTCCACCATCTTATGATGTCTCCCATCAAATAGTGAAAAATAGTAAAAAATAGTAGGAAGACATATATTGCAATGGAGATATGTGCCAAAGATTAGAAGAGAAAGTTGAAATGAATGCCTAAGCCTCCAATGTTAGGCTTCTCTCAAGCAATGGTGATGCTCTCAAGCAATGGTGATGAAGAATGAGATTGATTGGAAAAGGCAATGACCATCTAGGTATTATCACATTTCTCAAAAAGAGGACAATCATAACATTGATCATTGTCATGATAACCTAAATATTCCTAAAGCAAAGGTCATAACAAAAAGGTAGGCTAATAAATTTGCTAAAAGCATGGCCAAGAAACTTAGCAAGAAAATGAAAGATAATTAATTTCAAAGCTCGAGTTTGCCAATGTTGTAAAAGAGGAATCTTAATCTTTGATAGTTGATTTTAATGCTTTTAGTGTAAATAATGATATATTTGATGCTTCAATGTTTATCAATTCAAGTACCTCACATCATTTTGCTGCTAATCTATCCTTATTATTTCATTTAAAGGATAAAATGAAACCTCATTTTGTAATTATTGGCAACACTTGTTTAATAAAAATTTCTACATGTGGGGACATGAAAGTTTCCAATCTAAATTTAAAAATGTTTGTTATAGTTACAAGTTTGTCACGAATTTACTTTTGGTATATCAACTCGTTAATGAAGGTTTAGATGTTGAATTTAATACACATAGTCATGGTCATCCATATTACATATATATATCATGATGGTGATATGCACCATATGTCATTTCTAAGACAGTATGAAATCAAAATAGTAAAACCATTTGAAGTAGTCCATTCAAATATTTGCGGATCATTTATGCCACAAGGTATAAGAAATGAAATATATTTTGATATTTTCATTAATGATTTTAGTCGAATGATCTAACTCTATGGCTTGGTACAAAAGTCACAAGTTTTGCAAAAATGTGTTTTAAGGCAAAGATTGAAATTGAGAATGTAATGATAAAAGTTCTAAGATTTGATGATGGTGGAGAATATAGTTCAAATGAATTTAAAACTTATTATAATCTTAATGGTATAAAACAAGAGTTCACAATGCCATACGCACCATAACAAAACAATGTTGTAGAATGTAAAAATAGATCAATAATAGAGATGATTAGATGCATGTTGTATGATGCACAAGTGCTAAGATTTCTTTGGATTGAGGTGACATTATTTTATTTATATTATTAACAAAATTTCAAGTACAACTTTGAATGATCCCCCCCATTATAATGAAATGGTCTAACAATGGGAATGTGTAATTATCTTAACTTCACCCTTTTAGGAAGACATGTTATATCCATGTCTTACAAGCATATTATGGAATGCAAGACCCCAAGGAAATGGTGGAATTGCTACTTAGATACTCTTTATATCATAAAGATTGTTGAACATGAGATATTGAGCACAAAGTAGTATAATCTTGTGATATATTGTTTGACAAATTATTTTAAAAATAAAATTAGATCATGAGTCAAAAATCCATAGAAAATCCTATGGTGATCCCTTGTAAAAGAAAAATTAACTCATATTCATTTTTGAACTTAAATGAAGAGAAGATGATGATGTTAGTACAAATGAGGAATCCAATCCCACAAATTCCTTTGTACACTAGCAACTACAATGGATGGTTCCTTAATTAATGATGAGTGGAGAGGTACCCCTACACTCAACCATACAAACATGAGCGTCTCATGTGCGATCTGGTCAAACTCCAAGGACTAAGTGCTTAAGCACCTTAATGGAACACTTAAGGTTAATCAATCGTTGTCTTCCCAAGCTTACTTGTATTGTCACGGTTGTATGGTTAAGTAAGTTTGAGGTATATGATTTTTATATCTTTTATCTTTTTAATGTCTTATGCTAATAGGGGAAGGTGAAGAGAACTAAGTGACTAACTTTCATTAACTATTCACTAACTAAGTTCTAATTGTCCTAGCACCAGTATCTGTTCCCACTTGCCGCACACACCCTGAACCAGTGCAACGCTACTGGGATTACCAAACGCTACTCGTTATTGGGTTACCAAGCATTACACATGTGCTCGAAGCGGTTGTACTGAATGCACTTAACTAGGAGAGTCAAGGGTTGAGAGAGATTAATTAACTAGGAAAGCATTTAAATATTCAACAATAATTAATTCCTATTTAGCTTAGTCCACATGCTGCAAGGTTTATCAGAAAGTTCATCTTTATTGCCATACACAAATGTGTGATCAGGTACAATTTGCCCGAATAAAGATCCATTCACTTTAAGATTCCTACTATAGGCACATGGAAATTATTTTAACTCTGGAATGGTAAAACTGCTATAGTTTGGCTAAGGGTCTAATTCTAAGTGCCTAAAACAGGGAAAGATGCCTCTTATTTATAGACATTGCGGCGGGTTGCAATATCGCGTACACGATATCGCGGGGGCAGATGAGATATCACGTACGCGATGTCGCAACTCATCATACCCCCATGACTAAATAAAAACTCATCCTCGAGTTCCTTACAAAATATTGGGAAGGTATGGGATTATTGACTGGAATGACACTAATGGTGAATGGGGTGACATGTGAACGAATCATCACTACAATACATGGCAACAATAGTGTTCATGATCATAAGAGTGAACACTATGTACATTTGACATCCAGCCTTATTTGGCAGCTGGGAGAGAAGATAGAGAGAGAGAGAGAGAGAGAGAGAGAGAGAGAGAGAGAGAGAGAGAGAGAGAGAGAGAGAGAGAGAGAGAGAGAGAGAGAGAGAGAGAGAGAGAGAGAGAGAGAGAGAGAGAGAGAGAGAGAGAGAGAGAGAGAGAGAGAGAGAGAGAGAGAGAGAGAGAGAGAGAGAGAGAGAGAGAGAGAGAGAGAGAGAGAGAGAGAGAGAGAGAGAGAGAGAGAGAGAGAGAGAGAGAGAGAGAGAGAGAGAGAGAGAGAGAGAGAGAGAGAGAGAGAGAGAGAGAGAGAGAGAGAGAGAGAGAGAGAGAGAGAGAGAGAGAGAGAGAGAGAGAGAGAGAGAGAGAGAGAGAGAGAGAGAGAGAGAGAGAGAGAGAGAGAGAGAGAGAGAGAGAGAGAGAGAGAGAGAGAGAGAGAGAGAGAGAGAGAGAGAGAGAGAGAGAGAGAGAGAGAGAGAGAGAGAGAGAGAGAGAGAGAGAGAGAGAGAGAGAGAGAGAGAGAGAGAGAGAGAGAGAGAGAGAGAGAGAGAGAAGAAGAAGAAGTGTTGCTACCGATGCCAAGATTGCGCCTTCTGTTGTCCATCCATAACCGCGCCATTGATCTTGTTCCTTGCATAACTGCTCTAGCACCAGTCCATTCCAAGTGTTCCCTCTAGATCCAATCCATCGGTGTATGATTTCCATCTGCACACACAACACAATTTTATATTAGCAAGGATAAATGAATCACAATGCAGTTGATACCTTGCCTCGGTGTAAGGTCCATTGGTTGAGTTGTGATATGGCTGATGCGGATTTTGGAGATATAACACTGGTGACTTCCCAAGATGTAGGGGTTAAGAGAAAATTGAAAAAATTGGACCAGGACCCCCATAACTAAGAGCAAACCTCTGATAGTGATAGAATGGAAAAAGATAAGGAATAAGAAAGACGGAGAAAAAGAAACAACTGTAACACCAATGAAATGGATGTTAGAGGTGGAAATGAACAAAATAAATGGTGATTGCAAAAATGTTTAAGGGAAAGAAGTTAACTGATGCACCAAATAGGAATGCCAATGGGTCCTCCCCAAAGCAGGCTCATGACCTTAATGCCCTGATAGTCCCACATTCAAAGAGTCCGTAGGCTCTAAAAATGCCATTTGGAAGTAAGAGTTAAAGTCTTAACCACAAGAATTTACCAAAAAGAAAACAATGCATCAACCAAAATATGGACTATTGATACAACCGACAATGAGGTGGAAAATGGAGAAAGAGAGATGGAAAGAAGAGAATGGAATGGAGTCTCAAGAACAAGGTGGTGTACGACCCCTTGTGTATTAATGGTTAATGTGACTTAGTAGATCGCATTCCAAATCCAGCCTCAAACAATCCACATTCAGTGACTTCACATTAATACACTTGGCCAATCCATCCACTTGAAGTAGCAAGAATGTTTTTGCCAAAGAGTCACCACCATTCCGATGAAACAAAAAAAAGGAGAAAGCAGGAAGCGAGAAAGGGCCTTAGTTAGAGGGAACATGTTTTTTTAGTTCCATAACCAGTGCTTGTAGCCCAGATGATTATTTCGTCTAGGGGGTATGCTTTGAATTCTCACTTCTTCTTTTTTTACATGAGAACCACACCATGCAAAGACTTATTATTTTTATTAGCTCAACTTCCCGATAATGGAGCAACGTTAGAATGGTAAGGAAGACTCAAGAAGAAAACATCCAAGCACCCAAGAGAATGGCCAACAAAAATGCATCAAATTCCCTTGAAGTCACACCCTTTTCAATCCTTGAGTCCTTCCTTAGTTTGAGAAATGCATAGTCACAAATTCGTTGATAGTTCTTATTATTGAAAGAAAGGGACTATACAGTTCCAAGCCAAGAGATACCATAGAAATTTATGAATGCATGGATGACGTGGACTCATTACCTGTTATATTAAAAGAACCATACCTTAGTATCAACATTATAACTCAAAGGTAAAAACCAAACATTAGCAACCAATAGAATATAGTTCATACCATTATCAGGAGCACTTATTAGGTGATGAACCTAACAAAATAAATAAACATACAAAGAAATGAAAGAGTAAGAACGATGTTGCAAAACAAAAACGAGAAAACTTAAAGAAATTTGTAAAACAAAAATGTGTAAAACAAAAACTCAAAAAGGAACTGAGGGCCTTAAATGATCAGCATAGGTGGCCATCTCCCCCATGACTAAGTTGGAAGGGGAAGATCCAAAATAATGAGTGAGGTCATCCTTTCTTCAATATGTTATGCGAATTGACCATTCTAGATTCATGGTAAGGTTTGGTCTGTTGCACATTGACTAGCAATCTTTTATCGGAGTGCTTGTTTGAATTTTTTAGGAATTTCCAGCTTCGGCCTATTGATGTTTTCAGGCTAAGGGTTGAAAGTTGGCAACACTCATGCTCCAGTGCATCTATGCTTTCGACATGGGCACAAGTTGTTCCCCCAATTAGTTCCATGCACGTTGGTGAGTTGCTCTCTTGATTAGCTATCAACCACTGGGTGTCTTCTTGTTGTGTGGTTGCTACATACAGGCACTTTTGTATGTTGATNATGACTTTGGAACTTGAGTCCAAAAGAGCTTTACATAGTTCATTCCTAGTGACTTGGAGATAGGTTAAAGGGCTTTTGGGGTCAGAGAATTTCTTGGGAAGGTGGCCCTCCTTAATCTAGTCAGTGATGGCATGTGTTAACATAACCATGTGCGTTGAGCTCTTTTTTTGGTTTGAAGGGAGCTCTGAAGCCTTATTTGATGGTGAAGCGTTCAGAGGCTTAACCACTTATGGTTGTGAGAGCTTGGTTGGACTGTTGGTTCTAAAGAAAGGTCTTCTCTTTGTGCAGTTGTTAGAACCAGTAGCAGGTTGAAGGTTTACATCTCTCGTAGCATTGCATTACTGTGGTTGAGTGGGGAGTTCCCCTTGCATTGCTGGAGTGGATGGTAATGGAGCTATCGGTGTGAGAGTTGTGGATGGGTTTGGAGGATGGTATGTTTGTGGGTTGTCTCTCCTTGGAGAAGGAGTCCTATAATACTCCTGAGCTTGGTAGTGACGTTATGGTGTCATGTGACCAACAGAGTCACGTGGAGAGATTGGCTGCTACACGTAGTAGCCATATGGATTCGGTTATCGGTAAGGGTATTGTTGCCTTGGCAGTGGCATCCCCCATGACTGTGGGTATTGCCATTGTTAGTGTTGCTCAATAGGTTGTGGTGGAGTTCCACTTGGATAATATGTTAAAGGTTGGTGGAACTTCCTTGGGTTACCTTGGGGATAAGGTAACCGTCAGGGTGCTTGCCGTTTGTTAAGTCGTGGGTTAAGTGCGTACACCCCAGACTCTTGCAGATGTGAGATTACTGGGCAACATCCCTTAGGATGGTCGTATTGGCATATCTCACATCCACCGTCATTGTCCGTATTAGAATCCACAACCTCCTTGGTGATGGCCATTTTACCCTTACCTTTGTTACATGCATGGTCCATGTCCCTCTTTTTCTTTTTGTCATAGTCACTACCTCGCTCCTTAGACTCCTCTACAATTTTAAGAACGGTTTCAAATCTACTATCTAGGGAGTCCCACATTTGGTCTACCTTTTTCGACACTTCTATTGTTAATTTTTGCAACAGCAAGGTTTTCCTATGCACCATCTCTTTAGTGGTGACCCTTCCTCCTCACAGAATCTCACTCCCCTTTTTCAAAGGGAAGGATCGCGGTTGTACTCTTCTACACTTTCTCTCTTATGTAGCTCTCCTTCTTCCTTGGCTACCTATTCTAGCAATCTATGGACCTAATGGGACCTAAGCTTTGATAATCTCCCTTGGGCATACGTTCCAAGGATTCTCTTGGTTTCATGCCTAAGTCCATCTACGAGATGGCACAGTTGATCCTGCTGTGAGTAAGCATGGCCTGGGCAACAATGTAATAGTGCATAATAATAGCCCATAACAGTATCCAAGGATTCATGATTTTCCTACTTCCATCCTTGGATTTTTTTTCGTAGGTTGGACACCTGGGAGTACATTTGATACTTATCATTAAACAGTTCTAGCATCGTACTCCACCTCCAAATGGATTCTAGTTCTAAGGACCGGTACCAGCTTTTCACTTGTTTTACTAGTGTCCTTGGGAACAACTTTAGTTTTTTCCATTCGTTCTCGATGTTCTAAAAGGCACATGAATCGTGAAATACCTGTAGGTGATTTTGAGGATCAGTGTCATATCCCCCCTCAAATCGTGGGATATTATTTATGTCTAACCTCTTGACCCTGCTATCTTTTTGGTGCCTTGTGGGAACTCTTACGGCCTCTGTGATATCTAATATGCTTCGGGTTGCAAGTAGGGGTTCTTCATGGTCATTTTTTTCATAGCTTATGTGATGTCTACGCGGTTGCCTACTCTCCCTTGTTCTATGCCATGATCCTCTTGAGTGCCCTCGTCCTCTTTCTCGACTCTCTCGTTGAGGCTTCTCACTCTGTTTACCTTTATCCTCACAGTTAGGCTCCTTATGACTACGTCCTGATACTGAAGGAGAGGGTGAATGTGATGATGAAGCTGAAGAAGAAGGAGAACCATTTCCATGACGATGTTTCCTACCTTCTCTTCGGTGGTCCTGGCCTCGATCGTGATTACGATAAGAGTGCTCGCCCTTATCACGTGTTTGTGTTCCCTCGTTGAACACTTGATGTTCATGGGGATCAAAACCAGGATTGTGAATCGTGGAGTGAAGGTTCTGATACACCACCTCCTGACCATCGTTAGGAGGGGGAACATCGTTTTGTGGAGAACCTATTGAAATAGGTTCACCACCCTAAATTTCGCTTAAGAAGGGTGGAGCGTTATGGGGTCCTTTGCCCTTCAACGATGTATAGTATCTCTCTTGTCACAAGTCCCTTTGATGTTGTACTTCTGTGGGATGGTAATCCCTTATGTCATAATCGCATGCGACCTATTCCGCGTATAACTATGACATGCCTACTCACGCGAGAGCACGAAGAAGCATGTTGGGCAACACTATGTTACCCTCCAAGTCTCTCCAACGTAGTTGTTCATCTTGATGGAGAATAAAGACGAAGTCAGGTACATACTCATCGTGATGAATATATATCACACGGAACTATTAAGGCACTGGTGGATCTTGGTTACGTGTGTTGTGCCGCCGATTGTCTCTTGTGTGAGTGCTAGGTGGTGAAGTGCTTTTGTGCGAAGAAAAAGACATTTTTGTCTTGTTCGGTGTGCTATTTACCGTTGTCTTATTTTTCTTTTGATCAACCCTAAGGATACGTTCTAGCATCCCAACGATATGAATGATCTCCTATGTTCTACGTAGCACACAAACAACTAAGTCCCTGGCAACGGCACAAATGATGAGTGGCGAGGTACCCCTACACTCAACCATATAAACATCAGATTGTGAGGTAGGGACATCAAAGAAAGATACTCTTGGAACATATCAAATGATTATTTGATAAGAGCTTTGATAAAGCTATGAGCTTTTTAAGGATCTAGTAGAGATATACTAGACATTAATTTATTTCTCCAAATATTTCTATTTTACAAAATAAATGCTTATTTCAATGTGTTTACTCTTCTCATAATAGGCTAGATTCTGAACAACCTTGATTGTTGCTATGAATAGTTATGGGTTTTGAAATATTACTAATTTATGTAAGGAGTTTCTTAATCCATATGACATCTTGAACTATATGTCATAATGCATGATCTTCAACTTTCATAGATGAAAGAGATATGACTCTCTTTTTATTACTTTTCCAACTTACAAGAATTTCATATACCTGAATCAAGAAGCTAATACAAGAGTGTTGGTTGATCATGTCACTACCCCAATCTACATTTGTATATACTTCCATGACTTTTAATGATATTGCTTTAAATACTAGACTAGGATTTAGTGTGCCTTTAACATATCTTAAGATTAAGAAGGCTACTTGCATATGATGATAATTTGGTCTCTCTCATATTGAATATTTGGTCTTATGTTCATAAGATATATAAGAGCTATAATGACTTGCTGATGTTGAGTAGGATCAATAACTTCTCCTTCAATACTAACTTTGAATCTAAGGGTCATCGAAATATTGGACTCTTTACATTCCAACATATTGTGTTTTTTTTAGTATGTCAATAGCATATTTCATTTGGAATAAAGTTATCTCTTCTGACTTCTATAATAATTCCATTCCTAGATAATAATGCACCAAGCCAAGGTTTGAAATATCAAATCGTAAAGATAACTAATGCTTGAACTTTTCTATAACTTGTACTTCCATTGTTGCTATTAATATATCATCAACATGAAAGGCTAGGAACCTTTGAATCTTCCCTTTTTAAATTTATATAGATTATTATCTTTCTAGGATTTGATAAATCCATAATTAATCAAGAATTAATCAATATTTTGGTACCATATTCTTGGTGTTTTTTTAGTTCATAGATGACATTTTGTAATCTACATACTAGCTTTTCATTTTTTAAAAATCCCTCTGGTTGTTTCATATATATTTCTTCTTGTAAATCTTGATACAAGAAGGCCGATTTGACATCAATTTGATGAATTTTTCATTTTAACTTAGCAGATAGGAAGATGATTATCCTAAAGGTTACCATCCTTGTAGTAGGGGAAAATGTTTCTTCATAATTAATTCCCTTAATTTGAGAGAGTCCTTTAGGAACCAATCAATTTGTATACTTATCTAGTGTTTTGTCATCTTTTAGTTTGGTCATAAAGGCCTACCGATTCTTAATAGGTTGTCTTTTCTTTGGACAAGGTACCAACTCCCATACTCCTTTCTTTTTCATCATTTTAATTTTAGTTTCCATTGCTCTTTTCTAGTGGTCCATTGTAAAAGCTTGAGCAAATTTCTTTGGAAATTCTTTATTAAGTATTGTAATGTTGAAAATAATATCATTACAATGTAGTTCATTATACCAATTTCTTGTAAGTCTTGGTTCAGTAATATCCAGGTTTTCCCTATCTCCAACACTTTTAATTATTATTCTCATTCTTTAGATCTTTTTGGTTCTCTATCAGTATTATCATCTTCATCATTTTGAGGGTTAAAATTTTCTAAAGTTTGATTAACTTGTTCATATTTATCATAATGCTAATGTGAGAAAGTTGTAAGGTTATGATTATCATTGTAATCATCATCATTATTATAATTAATATTTGTAGCAACATTTTGTCTTTATTAAACACCACATCTCTTGTAACTAACAAATTTTCTTCCTCTAGGTTCCAAATTCGATAACTCTTTTCATAGAGACCATATCTTATAAAATATCCTTCAATTTCTTTTGGGCTTAAATTGGTTTGTGTTATGATGTGATAGTATACTCTATAGTCAAAGACTTGTAAATGTCTCAAGTTGGGCTTTCTTCCATTCCACACAGTATTTGGACACTCAAAATGTAAATAGTAGGACTTTTGTTAATAATGTGCACTACAGCGTATATAGCTTCTTCCCAAAATGCATCATCTAATTTGGATTCAGCTAACATACATAATATCATTTTACTGATTATTCAATTTTTATGCTTAGCTACATTATTTTATTTAGGGTAGTATGGAACTATCTTTTGATGAATAATTCCTTCTTTTGTAAGATATTATTTGGAATTCTTTGTTTGTGTATTCAATCCCATTATTAGTTTGTAGCTTTATGATTAGTAACCCAATCTATTTTTTCACTAGTGCTTTAAGTTTTCTGAAGGTATCAAAAACTTCTATTTGGATTTGGTCACATATATTAATAGCTTTCATAAATAGTCATCAATGTAGGTTATGAAGTATTGTGCTCCTCCTAACGAAGGTATTTTACCATATGAACCAACATCAGAGTGCATGATCTCCAACTTAGTTCTTGTCACTATGTCCCTTATGCATGAAAAAGTCATTCTTGTTTGTTTATCCATAGCACATGACTTGCAGAACATATTAGTGTAGGAACATCTCTTTTGATCCCCTTTGTTCCTCCCTACATTTGTGTGTATGTTTACAAGTTTCAAGCTTTTAGAAGACAACTTGGAGGGCTAGAAGATGTCTTGATTGAGGCCTGGGATTGATAGGAGACATCTTGACATGAGAGGAGATATCTTGACATTTTTTGTAGAAGTCTTGGGAAAGACATCTTATTTTGGAAGAAGACATCGCACTAGAGATGTATTCCCTTGACAGGAGATGTCTTGCAAAAATCTCGACTTTATTGTCATTCATGCAACTATGTCTAGCTACATATTGTACTCGAATAAAATTCTGTACAATTAATTCAATCTACATTATGGGTACTCGGAGAAAAAACTTTGCTAAGTTCTATAGGAGCAAACTACAATAGCTTAGCTAAAGAAGTGACCAAATAGTATAATAAATATGGTTGGTGTACACACTTATATAGGCTTTGGGAGGATTAATGTTGAGCCACATGTATCAATGCATCTTGAGATGCATCGACAAGGCTGCATCAATAGGCATGTGTCGACGTAGTTGTCTTATTGACACACCATCACTTACTAAATTAATGAAGGTGTAATAATGAAATATATTTAGCTAGATGAATGCCATAGTTAAAGTCATGATTAAAAAACAACTTTTGAGATCAAGATGAAATTTTAAAAAGAACAATGAAACACGCATATTTTTTTGGAGTCATGGAAACTTGGGGTTGGTAGTAGTTATCACATACTAATTTCAAAATGATCATGTATAATTTTTACTACAGTTAGAAGAAACATTGAAAATAAAATGATATGCTACTAGATCAATGCTATGCACTAAATGAAACATATATGATTAAGGTCATGCAAAGTAATTCGATACTTATAAAAGACTGTAAGGATTTTGATACCAAATGTAGAATAAAAATTTGGGTAGGTTTTGCAAAGTAAGAAGAAAAAAAAAAAGAATGGTAAATTTAGAAATTGAAAAAATTCTAAAGAATTAATTCAAGAAACAACAGAAAGAGAATTCTCAAAACTCAAGGTGCAAACTGAAAATACTTGATAATGATAAGACATAGATGGAAAAATGTAATCATGATAGCATGGTTCATTCTAGAATAGTGTCAAACATACCTCAATTAAGATTTCCAAAGGATGGATGGACCAAATTGAAGAGGATAGATCTTGTTGGATATGTATCAATAAAAGTTTCATAAGAGGAAAGGATCTTGCTAGAAAAAACTTAAGGAAATCATAGAGTTTAAGAGAAATTGATAATTTGTGTACAAGGAAGGTTTTAGTAATATTGTCTTTACCCTAAGTGAAGATACAATTAGGCTCATATTCTAGGATAAAGTGATGTAATCTCTTTAAGGCCATGCTACAAATAATATTGAGATGCAAGAGTTCTTTGTAAATCTAGAATACTATTTGAAGGATCCAAAGAAGAATTTCATAAAGATTGATGAACTTAAAGAATCTTTTCTAAGTATCACATTCATGACATATATTTACCCTACTAACAAGCACACCTATATTACTAATGCTCTACTAAGGGAAATATATAGTGAATAGTTCTCAAAAAACAAGTTCACATGGGTAAAGTGAATCTTAAAAGGGCCATTACCTATGTGGATGGTATGAATTCTTCAATGTTAGTAAAACCTTAGTTTTCTTATGAAAGTCTTGTCCCATTCATTACTAAAAAATTAAAATGCTCCATGTATGAAGCAACATCAAAACCTCTAGTTGAGATTGGAAAACCTTTGATAAATGTTTTTGATCAAAAGGAGGATAAAGATTCTGAGGTTTTCTAAAAAGTACTTCATACACAAAGATTTAAGTGCTAACAATACCAAAGGTTGAAGAAAGCTTATACATTGAATGAATTGGCTTTAGAAGAATCCCAAAGGAAAAAGAAAAAAAAAAAGAGAAAATTTTCCAAGCATTACTAGAAATGAGGAACAAGCTTAGGAGATTAGTGACATTATTAGAAAGGAAGAAAATAAGAGCTAGAAGAAGGCTAAATTGTTTGTTGATTTGTTTCTTGAACTAGAAGCTCAGATTATGTCTAAATTATCTAAGTTTTTTTTCTATTTCCATTATTATTTAGTGAAAATTTATGTAAATAAGAAATTCAAGTTGAGAAATAATAAGAAAGCTTGGGAGAAAACATTTGAATATTTTAAAGAAGGATTAGACAAGGCCTTGAAATATTGGAAAAACCAATATGTTGAAAATTCAATGTATGATTAATGTTAGGATATTTGTACTTGCTAAAAGTTGTGGAAGGCATGTACTTTATGATTCAATTGTGAAAAAATGCTAAAATGATAGAGAAGTTGCAAGAATTATTGCACCTAAAGGTAGAAGAAATTAAAATGCTTGAAATTTGGACTAATAAATAATTAAGGAAATTTAAAGACCTATTAGAAGAAAATATCAAATTGAAGATTGAATCATAGGAGCTTGAAGAATAGTTAGAGATATGCATTTGAAAATATGATAGGATAGGTAAACTGATCAATGACATTAAGTTGTAGTTGTAGCAATAGAAAGATGATTAAAGGAGGCTAAAGATTACTGAAGCTCTAGGAATTACAGGTCAAGAAAGATCTAATCTCATTGAAGGATGTCTATAGTTAGAATAGGTAAAACCTATTGTCCTTGTTGTCTCATTTAAAATTTCCTAAGATGTATTTTCTAGGTATACCAACAAAGGTAAGTCTTAATGAATGTGTTCATGTAGTTCCTTATTGTGCATTAGAATATAAGTATTTTATGTATTTGATGACTATTGATTAAAATAGTCAATTTTAATTTTCTTATTAGTGTTGGTTATTTAAATGTCTTTAAAATGTCTTCAACAAATGGATGTTGAATAGTTGTAAGATTTTGTTATTATTAATTTAGAAAATAATCATAAAAATTTGATAGTCCATATCTAATTTCTAAATGAAAAGTATTCTAGTGTGTCTATTAATGTTATTATGATGTTTACAGTTTTATTTTAATGTTAAATGTTTTTGTAATAATAGAAAAGTCTTGTTATCCATCTTATTCTGACTATGTATAACATAAGTTATCTTTTGGAGATGGGGAGATAAGTATTTCTAATTACTTGTGTCCTACCTATGGAAGTTTTCTTCCATCACACATGGTTTTTGAACATTGAAATATTCATTCAAGATAAGAAATTTATATTTCCCCAATGAAATAATTTTAGAGTTAAAATAATCAATTTAAGATTGTATGGTATTGTTGAAAGTTATACACTACTTGCACACATAAAGAACTATAGTTAACAATTGTAATCAACATTTGTACTAAGACATGGTAGAGTCAACAATTATGAAGGATAAAGAATACTAGATTATTAACCATAGTGAGCAAAGTAGTTCAATTGTAAGAAAAAATGTTAATTTAACATTTACAATGGTTAAACATTATAATTTATGTATGCAGGTGTTGAGATACTCTAATACCATTGCTAAAAGTAGTATTTTCCCACCAAAAGCTACTAATCACAGGTTCTCATCACAAATGGTTTAAACCATTCAATACTTGTATGAGCCAAAATAGTGATGATAATACAAAGAAATTGACTCATTTAATAATTTTTTCTTTTCATTTTAGATTTCAATTCAAGTTTGCTTAAAAATGAGGAAAAGCTTCTTTAGATTTTGATTTTTTTAAGAAAATAATATGTTCAAGAATTCATATATATTTTAATTTCTTTTCAATGTTCTCAATTTTCTATATATATATATCTTATAAGTCATCCAGCGGCATTTTGTAAGTCAATTGTAAGCCCTAAATTCGAGATGTATTTTATGCATCTATTATTTGTAGTTTATGCATGCATGATTTAGGTTTCTACCTCCTAGGTTTGCATCATAGCCTTTTGTTTCATAATTGTAGGTTTAGTGTATGTTTCAAGGTACACAAGATGTTTTAGCTTCATGCTAAGATCCTACGAAGTTCCCAAAATGTTCCTTGATGTCCTAGCTTTCATCTAGGAAAACTTGGCGAAGTATGTGGAGTAGGGATGCATTAACTTTCCTATGCCAGCATATCCCTTGCAGTAGTGCAAGGGCACTGTCACAACCCTCTTAGTGCCTTAGGTTGGTTACTTTACCTCCTTCACCTCCTTGAGTGTTGATGAAGCATCATCAAATAGGATGCATCGACAAGCATGCATCAATGCATCCCTATTAACGTATGGTAACATGCATCGATGGGCATGCATTAATGTATCCCTATCGATGTATGGTGACATGCATCGACGCATTTCCATCGACGTATGGTGACATGTATCAACGCTAATGTAGGCCAAGTGTATATAAATATGCATACCAACTTCATTTATGGCACATTAAGTCCATAGCGTAGTGAAGCTCTTACAGTTTGATTTTCCTAGAGTAAGAATATTTTCCTTTGAGTGCTCATAGTGTGAATCAAAGAGATTGTATAGATCTTTATTCGAGCATCATGTACCTGAATGCATTGATGTGAATGAAAATAAAGATAAGATTTTTGACATTCATTGTAGCACTTGGATAATTTTATCTTTCTTATTTGCACCTTACTTTTCATGCACTTTAATTTTATCGATCCCAATTAATTCATGCACTTAATTGTAAACACACGAGTACATGACGTGTTATGCTTGGTAATCCCAATAGAGGCCATTTGGTAATGCCTAGTAATAGTTGTTTGGTAACCCATTAGTGTAATATGAGTTTGAGATGTGTATGGTGAGTGGGAATGGCTACTTATGTTAGGATAGCTAGCCATTAGATTAGCTAAGTAGTTAAATAATTAATCATTAAACCTTCATTTATTCATATTTCTCTTAGGATAAAAAATACCAGCAAAAATAAATATCATAAGCCTTAACTCATATTTAACCATACACACAGATAGCACAAGTGTGAGTTAAGAAGACAATGATCATGCAATCCCTTAACTTAGAATTTAGGACTATGGGCAAAATTAAGAACTAAGTCTACGAAATTCAACTAGATCTTTAATATATGCTTGTTATTCATATGGTTGGGCATAGGATATACTTGCTTCTCATCATTGGCATCATTTTGAAGGACTTAGTTTAGCTAAGTGCACCTAGTAGGATGAAACTGTGAAGTTATACAAAGACGTTGTAAAGGCCATTCAATGACAAACTATTAAAATAGTAAAATACCAAGGGCACACTATTTTTATCAATCACTAATATGTCTTATTCTCATAGGGAAGAATCTCCACCACATACAAATGAATCTAATCAACAACGTTGAGCCTCAAAGAAGCCTCGATAATTAAGGGTTGTCTATTCATATCCAAATCCCTATAATCTAGGTTTTGCCTAAATCCTACATCAAGATGAACAAATGCATTGAAGGGACATGGAAAGAAACATAGTGTTGCCTTTGGATTGATCTATTCCTACCATGTTAATGAATAATCTTATAAGGTTGGACATCATTACACTTAACTCAGAATATGAAGTCCTATACTATAGCTATAGGGACTATTAGCCCACCAATGCCCAATGTAAGTAGGATCAACAAATGGAGGTGCATGCGATATGAGACCTCTAAAGACAAGAGGGTTCCCACACACTGATTCTTACAGTAGCACAAAGAGGGCAAGGATTTTTTTTATGACCAATCCCAATACATAGATTCTCTTCCCCTCTAGGGTTTCTGCATTGAATCCCAAGTTTGTAAAAAGACAAGCACCCATGCAATTGCCTTATCCACAAGGTAAGTATAGGTAACAGTTTCACCAACCAAAGTACTCTCCAAGTGAAGTACCTCCTTAACCTTAGGAGTAGTATCAACAGTGGAAACACCCACAATCATGGGGGATGCCACCACTGTGGAAGTAGTATCCCTACCATCAGCTAGATCCTTATAGATATTACATCTAATAACCCATGTCCCCATGTGACTCCTCTAGCCACACTTCCTTCCATTACCATTACTACCCTCTTGATGAGTCATGAATTTGCTGGCTGTGATATCGCTGCTGTGATATCACAGTGGTTGTGAAATCGCTGTTGTGATATCGTGTATGCGATATCGCAGCCCGCCGCTAGTTCTATAAATAAGAGGTGGCTCTTCCTTGTTTCGCATCTAGTTCTTGGTCCCTTAGCTAAATTCTTGCAGTTTTCCCTTCTCAGAGTTAGAATTATTTTCCAGTGTATGCCCGCAGTGTGGTGATTGTAATTGTACAGCATCCTTTATTTGAGTGTGACGTACTTGGACATGCACATGACCGAAAATAAAGATCAAGATTACTTCATCATTGTAGCATTCACTTAGCTTAATTATTTATTTATTTACTTGTAATTTATTACTTTCCTAGTTAATATCCTCTCACCCTTATCTCATGTTAAAACATGGAATGAATACGACTTGATTACGAGCATTTAAGTGTGACTACTTGGTAACCCAGTAGCGTACCTAGGATCTGCACTTGGTAATCCCAGTGGTAGTCATGCACGAAGTCCAAGATGTGTACGGATAATCAAGGAATAGATGCTCATCACACTTAGGCTAGTTTAGACTTTCTCTTACCCTTTCTCTCTTAGCTTAGTCAATATTACTTTCCATTATCCTCAGGAGTAGCATTAGCATAGAAACACATCATACACCTCACTCTGGACTAAACCATATGTGACAAAGCTAATACTAGTCCAGGTGGAAAGATAGCAAACTGCGACCTAAGGCTAACTGTCTAGATGCCACAACTAGTCCATCTGCGGAGTTCGACCGAATCGCGTGTGTAATGCTTGTATTCGTATGGTTGAGTGTAGGGGTACCTCACCACTCATCATTGGCGCCATTGTCGGGAATGGTGGTAGTTATCTAGATTAGTTATATCATACAAGGACGTTGTAAAGGACTTAATGATATATCTTTTAGAAAGAAATAATTATTAAAAAAAAGTCACACATAAATTCACACACAAATTTCACAATCATGCCTCTCCTAAAAGATTACACTAATGCCATACCTAGTGAGGAAATTCATTGGAGAACCGACAAATTATATGAAAATGAAGTTTGGAGTACTCAACCTTATGTAGGAGTCCTCCACGTTTATGAATACCCCAAAGATACTCAAAGACTCTTGTCATCCAACTCTGATACCTCTAGTGAGGATGAGACATCCCATAGAACGAGGAGGCCCGAAAGGCCTAGGACCTTCTCAATAACTAACAAGAACTTACTTGGGGATGACTGGAAGACTTACAAAATTCATAACGAGTTTTATAGTTCCTTCTCTTCCTCTACTCTTTCAACGTTAGATTGTGACATGGATGACTATCTTTCAAGGGATCAACGTAGAACTAAAAATCGAGCTCACAAAGAAAATCAAGAAAGCCAACATAAATGAAGGTAACATCATCCCAACTCACAAACTCACAACCTACTTAGTGATGATGAACCCTTGCTGGACACTAAGAGCCCAACACCAATACAAGAGGCTGTTCGAATCTCATGTAGGCATCATAAAGAGAGCTGCCTACCCAAGCTCAATTTAAACAACTTTCCCAATTGTTCAGGAGGCTATGACTTAGATCTGCAACAACATTTACAAGCCTTCTACGATGGCTGTACATGGAACAACATTGATAACGGTTGGCAAAAACTCAAGCTCTTTCCTATGACACTCGTTGGCCAAGCAAAAGTATGGTATAGATTGTTAAAACCAAATTCAATACAACGTTGGCCAACAATGGTAGAACTCTTTAGCAAAAGATATCAAACCTACGCAAGAGTGTCAGCCTTGAGGAAACAAATCCAAGGGTGGAAATAAGCACAACATGAACCCTTGGACATGGCCTTAGAAAGATATCATGCACTGTTAAATAACTATCTAGGCCATGAGTTCTCCGAGGAAAGGCTAATGTACCATATCATTGATGGGCTGTGTGATGAAACAAGAGAGACCCTAGGGATGTATGCCCAAGGCCAACTATACAAACTACGAACACATCAAATCCAAGAGCTTATTAAGAGGGTAGCAAAAGAAGAAGGAGAAATGGCTAGATGGGAGGGTGTTGAAAAACATCAACGGGATCAAAATCTCAACTTAACAAAGGTCCATGATCATAAAAAGGAGAAATCAACCTATCATAAGGAGAAAGAACCATCTTTGCTAGAACAATAATCATTAGAGGAAGTCGAGGCAAATATTAATAAGATGTTGGAATGGACACATAAAAAGTGTGAAGAAGTTATCGATATTATTGGAGATAGAGCTTTGGCAACCCAAGAAGCAGGACAAAACATTAGACATTCGGAATAAGGAATGAAGAAAATAAGAGCTCAATTGTTGATCATATGTATGAATGCAACATATGCCTGTACAATCACCCCAAGGGCCAATGCCCAATCCTGTTACATTTATATGAGCATTGGGAAAACATGTTGCATCCAGAGTTCATACAGAGATACTGTGTTCGACCACAGTGGCAACAATCCTAGTCATGGGGGAAGCCACCCTTACACTGGAGGCACCCTTCATATCATCTAAATCCAAATGTTTATCTAGTTCAACATCCAATTTCCCCAACTGGGCCAACATACTCTATCTCACCACATTACCATTCTCCACAATACTATCAGCCCATGTCCTCAACACCACCACCGCCTTGTGCACCTTACACTTCTCCTAATTTTCAACATTCTCATCCTTTCCCTCCTTCCACATTGCCACCAAATATTCCTAAGGTGCCTGTGCCACAGCAACAACCCACGAATGTCACTTGTGCTACTACTATCAACAGCAATGAGAGGCCTCCTCAACACTGAAGGCGTCCCTTCTTTAGAAATGATCCTAGGAAGGGACAACACAATTCCAAGGCCACTACATCATCCAAATCAGCACAAGCCTAACACTATAGCACACCCTTATCTTCAAATCCAATGCCTCATGTTACTTCATCAGGGCCACCAGCTAACACTTCAACAACCATACGGCCCAATGAACACAGTCATGGAAGGCATCATCATGATCCTTGCATACCATCTAATGGTCCTAAATACCATAGTGGATCAACTCGTAATCTGGGAACTACATCGTATAAATTGCCCCACTATGCTTACTATAACCCAGTGTGTGAAACCCAACGGGGTAAGTATGGCCAAGTTCCAATACTTCCAACATGCAAGGATCCCCGTCGTCAATTATTAATCCTTCCCATCCTCAATTGTTTAGCTATGAGGGATATCCCCCATTCTAATAGTAAGTAGGATTAATAAATACTTTTCTTTTTCTTTAATTTTACAACTTTTTTTTCCAATTTTTCATTTTTCGATTTGTTGTTTTATCTTTTTTGTCTTTTTGTCTCTTTACATTTTTATTAGTAATCTCATCTACGAATAAAACACTCATGTGGATCGTTGGTTGAGGTGTGTTCTATGTTGTCGTGTCTTGAATGATCAATTATTTGGATAGTGAGCCCATTACACCCACTCATCCATTCTACAAATAAGAGGTTCTATTCGAGGGTACAGTGATATTCTTGACATTTTTAAAACTTAAAATTAATTTTGTGTTCATTGTACCCAGAATGAAGAAGGATGGACCAAGAGGGAATGATTAGGGTGTGACATCAAGGGGACTTGCAGATTCTCTTTGGTGACGTCTGTGGGAGTTATCATGGAATGTGGTTGTAATAAGATCCTTGTAGATCTAACGAAAATGGAAGTAAGAGTAATCAAAAGGGCACTCAAAAATCCAATGTTGTTCTAGAGGGTCCCACTAGAAAGACATGCACCCATGCCTAAAGGTTGGTGGCTTCTCTGGATTCAGCAATCAGAAAAACAAAAAAATAAAAAATAAAAAAACAAAGTGCCACCAAACAAAAATCACTCCTCCCTTGAACAAAGCGCCAAGTGATTGTATGCCTTTTTGTTATGGTACTCTTATAGTTGCTCCTCATGGGATGAAACAATGCAATGTCACTGATCAAGAGGAATGGACTTGGTCTTGATCTTGGAACGACGGGTTAATGACACATTAATTATGATTTACATGCAAGATTCACTGTGCCCTGGATCAGTTACCTCATGTCCCAATCTTTACAATCCCTTTCTATAGTTCGTCTCATCTCACTATTCATGTAATGGTAGCTCGTGTCGTGTGTAACATAGAATTCTTACCTCATTCCGATGATATTTACATGTGTGTGTTTTTTGGAGTCAGTACGGATTACATTTAACCCTTCTAGTACCCATAGACACTTTTAAGTGTGGTTACACAAAGGCATTATAGGTTGAATCCTACTTTGGGAAGGATCCACTTGTGTAATCTTTTGTAATCTTCGCTTATGACACAGCTCACACACACCATTTCTTACCCTTAGCATATTGCCAACAATTTTCTTTTCCTTATTACTATCACATAGCCTTTTTCTCCCATCGGAGGTCCTTACTAATAAATTCCACACCATCATAATTTTCATGCCTTCAGAACTAGTTGAATTACCCTAGAACCCTTTAACAATAGTCTAGATGTCCTTAGTTTACATCGTTTAATTTCAATGAAATATTAAAAATTTGGTACATTCTCTAAGTGCCCTAACTTCAATGAAAATATACATACGTGACCCCCCCTGTGCTAATCAACATCATTTGCAACTGTTCACGTAGGGGAAGTTTTTCAAATTCCTCTCTACGACTTGCGATTGCGCACCCCTTGCTTTCATATCCATATCTCGCTCGTAGGTACTCCGATTTTCATTTTGTTTGAACCTACTTGAACCTGAAGTGTTTAGCTTAGTCGTGGGGGAGGAGCACACACCGAATAGCACATAAATTTTTTGAAATTCATCATCTCCCAAAGGACATCTTTAAGGGTAATTAGTTGTAAAATTAAGACCAAAATGTGTCAAAAAAAATTTCATCCCCTTAGCTATACCAAAAAATTAAATTTGGAAACCACCTAAGCAAAGAGGACTCAACATTATAATCTTTCAAGAACATGTTCTTCCAATAATTAACATCACACGGAAATAAAGTAAATCTATTAAGGCAAGAAGTAAGGTATAACCTAACTTTGGTAACAACCTTACTAATTGATGAGTGGTGAGGTACCCCTACACTCAACCACACGACACAAGCATAGCACGGACGATCTAGTCGAACTCCGCAGACTAAGTGCCTACACGCCCCATGGAACACTTAGGGTTAATTATTCGTTGTCTTCCCAGACTTACTTGTAGTTGTCACGGTGTATGGTTAAGTAAGTATGAGGTATATGATTTTTATGGTCTTTTATGTTTTATGTCTCCTATGCTATTGAGGTGAAGGGTTGAGAAACTAATTACTAACTCTAACTAATGAACTAAGTCTAAATTACCTAGCGTCAACATCTGTTCCCACTTACCGTACACACCCTGAACCGATGCAATCGTGGCTACCAAACGCTAATCGTTACTGGGATTACCACGCGTAACGCATGTGCTCGAAGTGGTCATACTAAGGCACTTAACTAGGAGGAAAGGGTTGAGAAAGCTAATCTAGCCTAAGTGTGATGAGCATCTGTTCCTTGATCATCCGTACACATCTTTAAATGCTCGTAATCAAGT
>MNCI01004638.1:42741-54892 GCA_015680685.1 Gnetum montanum
ACTTGTAGTTGTCATGGTGTATGGTTAAGTAAGTCTGAGGTATATGATTTTTATGGTCTTTTATGTTTTATGTCTCCTATGCTATTGAGGTGAAGGGTTGAGAAACTAATTACTAACTCTAACTAATGAACTAAGTCTAAATTACCTAGCATCAGCATCCGTTCCCACTTACCGTACACACCCTGAACCGATGCAACTGTGGCTACCAAACGCTAATCGTTACTGGGATTACCACGCGTAACACATGTGCTCAAAGTGGTCATACTAAGGCACTTAACTAGGAGGAAAGGATTGAGAAAGCTAATATAGCCTAAGTGTGATGAGCATCCGTTCCTTGATTATCCGTACACATCCTTAAATGCTCGTAATCAAGTCGTACTCATTCCGCATTACTAGGAGATAAGGGTTGAGAGAGAAAGCAATAAATAACATTAAAATAAAATCCTATTCCATGCATTGCAAGGTTTATCTAGGAAGTTCATCTTTATTGCCGTACACAACTTGTGTTCAAGTACAATGTTGCTTGAATAAAGATCTGTTCACTTTAGGACTCCTACTATGGGCACATGGAAAATATTCTATCTTTCAAATGATCAATTTGCCAGAGTTTTCCTACTTCTAGCTTAGGATCATGAAATAAGGGAGAGCTGCCTCTTATTTATATATTTTACAATGGACCGCGATATCGCAAGGGACGATGCGATATCGCGACTACCGCGATATCACGTACGCGATATCGTGGCCTATGCGATATCACATCCCATCACTAACGATTGACCCCGTGTGATTGCAGATGGCCCCGAAACATGGACAACAGGAAGGTCCTGCTCAAGGTATGATCAAAGAACCTAGGATAGGTGAAGGACAAGTTCCTGCCGAACAACATGTAGAGCAAGAGGAACAATCATTTAATATCCACCAAGAAGACCCTGCTACTGTACAATCAAGGCAAGTAAAAGGAGAAGTTGCTGCAGCGTCTGAATAGGGATGATATCTCACACTGACCTAGGATTGTGTTCAGACCATCCATGAAAGGTCCATATTCACTATAGCGATCATGGAATTAAACTTTGGACCTTTCGCAGAATTTGCTCTGGAGGCTATTAGGGATCACCTCAAAGGATCCCCATTATTGCCTACCCTCTCTGAAAGCGGTGCCTGGTACTTAGGGGAAATGTACCAATTTTGGCACAATGGGGAGAAGGCACCACGGTTAACAATTATGGTGTGACTATTGATTTCTCTGTTCAAGCCATTTTGGAAGTATTAAACCTTTCAAATATAGGGCCAAAGGTTGCTTAGAGCTAGCTGGACACTTTCAGAACCAAGCAACTTAATAAATAGTTGACAGAGAATAAAAGGGTGACAAGAGAAAAAGAGAAGGCTGACTGGGATGCCTCTATGGCACAAGTGCAAACTTACACACGTGCCAAGGCACTCAAGGCCTTACAAGAGGAGAAACTCCAGGCCATACTTCAACGCCATTAAATCGCAAGACCTAGAGCACAAGAAAAGGGAAAGACACCTATGGAGGAGCCATCGCCACCAGGAACTACATGAGTTCCATCATTTTGTAATCATAGGATATTCTTTGGTGTTGTGTCTCAATTTTTTTCTGATTCCACACTGCAGCATGAATCCATTCTAGTCAGTCAATAATCCCATACCTATCCACTATGTAATCAATGGAGCTTGTTTTCTCTGTAACTCGAGGATGAGTTTTCATTCAGTCATGGGGGCATGATGAGTCATGAATTTGCTGGCTGTGATATCACTGCTATGATATCGCTGCCGTGATATCACAGTCATGTTATCGCATGGGTTACGATATCACATTAGCTGTGATATCACGAACATGATATCACGTCCTTCCCTATGATATCGCGTATGCGATATCGTAGCCCACCACCAGTTCTATAAATAAGAGGTGGCTCTCCCTTGTTTTGCATCGAGTGCTTAGTCCCTTAGCTAAATTCTTGCAGTTTTCCAGTGTATGCCCGTAGTGTGGTGATTGTAATTGTACGTCATCCTTTATTTGAGTGTGACGTACTTGGACACGCACATGACCAAAAATAAAGATCGAGATTACTTCATCATTGCAGAATTCACTTAGCTTAATTAATTATTTATTTAATTATTATTTACTACTTTCCTAGTTAATATCCTCTCATCCTTATCTCATGTTAAAATGCGGAATGAGTTCGACTTGATTACGAGCATTTAAGTGTAACTACTTGGTAACCCAGTAGTGTACCTAGGATTTACGCTTGGTAATCCCAGTGGTAGTTGTGCACGAAGTCTAAGATGTGTACAGATAATCAAAGAATGGATGCTCATCGCACTTAGGCTAGTTTAGACTTTCTCTTACCCTTTCTTTCTTAGCTTAGTCAATATTACTTTCCATTGTCCTCAGGAGTAGCATTAGCATAGAAACACATCATACACCTCACTCTAGACTAAATCATACGTGACAAAGCTAATACTAGTCTAGGTGGGAAGATAGCGAACTGCGACCTAAGGCTAACTATCTAGATGCCACAACTAGTCCATCTATGGAGTTCAACCGGATCGCACGTGTAATGCTCGTATTTGTATGGTTGAGTGTAGAGGTACCTCACCACTCATCACCTCCTAAATACTATAGAGCATCTTCTCCAAGGCAGGAATCTCCTTTTTCATTCCATCCTCCACAACATCTATTAACTCCTGCACCACAACCAATTACACCCTTGCCACATGCTCCATCCATGCAAGGTGAAATTCTACCATAGCCATAATAGAGAAATGCTACGAGGGTGATAAATCTATAGCCAAATATCCATCCAAGTAGTTCTAAACCAAAGCCTCCTAAGAGACCTTTCTTTAAAACTAATAGCCCCATGAAACCCTTGCAAGTAGGTGTGGCTATTAATCTTGTTGTCTCTACCTCTGACAATACCATCAAGCCATCTTCAAATTAGAATACGTTTAATGTCCATACCGTTACGTTGACCAATGAAATCATAGATTAGATAAAGGTTAGTCACCTTCTCAAAAAGCAATATGATCCTAGGAGTCTCCTCATTTATTTACAAACCATAGGGAATGAACCATGTAAAGCTCTTTTGGATTTTGGTTCTAAGGTGAACTTAATCTCTCAAGAAATGTATAATACTTGGAACCTACCTCCTCTGAAGAAGAGAAAAATTAGACTTAAGCTAGATGGATTCTCTACTTATGGTTTCACATTTGAGCAAGCCTTAGATCATCTTGAGTAAGTGCTTGAATGATGTGTGAAAATTGACAAAAGAACCATCTAATGATCTGAGAAGGGATTGTCTTAGGACACAGAATTTTAAAAAAAGGAGTCAAGGTGGACCCAGAACATAAAAGATGTAAGGTTATTCCTTAGCCACACTAGTTATTACAAGTGCTTCATTAAGAACTTCTCAAAAATTGTTAAATCATTGGTGAAGCTGACAAAGAAGGATGCACATTTCAACTAGACTAGGAAATGCATGAATGCATTCCAACAGTTAAAGTAGAAGCTCATGGAAACTCCAATTCTATGTGCTCCCAACTAGTTCATGTCATTTTACGTTATGATTAATGCATCCAATTATGCTTTACAAGCCATGCTTACAAAATTGGATGATAAAAAATGTCCCTACTACATCCATTATACAAGTTGAAGCATTGTGAGAGCATAATTGAACTACACCACCATGGAAAAGGTGTTCATGTTAGTGGTGTATGCCTTAGAAATATTTAGGCACTGCATTCTTGGATATCAATTTTTTATGCACATAGATCATAGTGTTATCTAGTTCTTCATGAACAAAGCAACGGTGAGTCCCCATGTCATATGGTAGCTAGTAATTCTATAGGAGTTCGATCTTACCATGGTGGATAGCAAGGAAACCGAGAAAGTGGTCATTGACCACTTTTCTCAGTTACGATGGGATAGCAAAGAGGATGATGGATCTTTAATAGACCAATTCCTAGGTGTGCTCCTCTTTGCAAGAGTTATTCAAGTGCAAGGTCCCAAGGATTCCAACTAGTATGATAAATTCCTCTTCTATTTACTTACTTAGAAGATGTCGTAAGGATGGAATAGTAGGAAGAAACAACAGTTTCTTCACCAAGCTAAACACTAAATGGAAATTAGGGGCAATCTTTACAAGGTTTGTGCTAATGACTTGGTACAATGATGCATACCAAACAATGATAAACTTTAAGTCCTCCAGAATACCCATGAAGGCCCTTGTGGGGTCCATTACATTGGAAGAATGACAACCATTAAAAACTCATGGTAGGATATTATTGGTCAACCATCTTCAAGGATGCTTATCAATTCTTTCATTCATGTGAATGTTGCCAATGAGATGAAGGGATGACTATATGGATGAAAGGACCCCAACAGTGGATCCAACCACTAGAGCCTTTTGATCTTTGGAACATTGACTTCATGGGACTCATCAACCTCATGTCCAACGGAAAGGCATACATTATTGTAGTAGTCAAATACTACACTAAGTGGACTAAAGCTACTACCATTACCTACTGTTCATTCTCTACAATGGCATGGTTTGTACCACAACATGTAGTAAACAAGTTTGGTGTTCCATGAACACTTATTTCTCACAATGGAACATATTTTATAGGTGCAACTTTTTGAAAATTGATGCAACACTTGGGGATGGAACCCAAACTAATAACTCCATACCATCCTCAAGCTAACAATTAAGAAAAAGTTATAAATAAGAAGATAACTTAGATATTAATACACACTGTTAGTAAATATAGAAAGGATTGGAGTACAAAACTTAATAATGATCTATGGGTTTATTAGTTAACTTTGAAACTCCCTATAGGATATTCCCCTTATGAGTTAGATTACGGGAAAGTATCCACTCTTCTAATCCAAGTAGAGCTCCATATACTTTCAACGAGTTGTGAAATTGATCTTGATATGAGTTTAGCACAAAGAGAATGGTTAATTTCATTAAACATGCTAGGAGAGACCTGATTGGTAGCCTTGTCAATGAATGAAGTGCATAAGCCAGACACCAAATAACATCATGACTTGAGAATAAGAAAAGTTAAATTTCAACTAGGAGATAAGGTTCTTTATTGGGATCCCATGAATGTACCATAATGAAAAAAATTCCAAATGCTATGGGAAGGACCTTATATTACTCATACAACTTTTCCTTCTAGGGTCATAACAATTTGCCACCCTTCTAGCCTAGACAAATGGTTACTAGCTAACATTTAACAAGTGAAACCTTTTCTTGAACTAGGGCTAATTGATAACATGGACACCCCAACTGATGAACAAGCACGTTCTATCTTTTGGATCTTCTCCTTCCAACTCAATTGTGGGGGAGATGGTCACTCATGTTAAGATTTTGTGAAGGCTACTTTATTTTTTGACTTTTGTTTTACATTGTTCTTTCTATGTTTTTTAATTTTCTTAAATATTTTACAATTTATTTTATATATTTTAATTTTTTCAACTTCCCTTATGTTGCCGAGGTTATAGAGTTGTGGGCTTATCTCTATGACCCAATCATTCTCAACCCAAAGCTTAAAAGGGATTAAGCTTCTCAATAGCTTTAGCATAGAATAAGGGAGGTTGAGAATGCAAAGGAGGCTACCGTATTTGACGCATTCTTGTCAAAAGCCATGCCCTTTAACATTGATAAGGATGTATCATACGTTTGCAAGGAGAATTTGGTTTTCATCAAGGATATTTGTTACCTGTTGATGAATCGCCATTTTAGTTAACCGTGATATCGTAGCCTATCTCCTCATCTATAAATAAGAGGTAGACATATCCGATAAGGAGTTTTTTTTTAGTTCTTAGTTTAAGTGTTAATTTTTAAGTAGCTCTTCTCTCAACCCTTCTCTCCTAGTGTATGCCCACAGTGTGGTGACTGTAATTGTATGGCATCCTTATTTGAGTGTGACATAGTTGGACATGCATATGACCAGAAATAAAGATCAAGATTACTTCATCATTACAGCATTCACTTAGTTTAATTAATTACTTAATCATTATTTACTACTTTCTTAGCTAATATCCCTTCACCCTAAACTCCTGTTAAATGTGAAATGAGTACGACTTGATCACGAGCATTTAAGTGTGACTACTTAGTAACCCAGTAGCGTACGTAGGATCTGCACTTGGTAATCCCAGTGGTAGTCGTGCACAAAGTCCAAGATGTGTATGGATGATTAAGGAACGGATACTCATCGCACCTAGGCTAGCTTAGATTCTTTCTCACCTTCTCCCTCTTAGCTTAGTTAATATCACTTTCCATTACACTCAGGAGTAGCATTAGTATAGGAACATATCATACACCTCATTCTGGACTAAACCATACGTCACAAAGTTAATACTAGTCTAGATGGGAAGACAGCGAACTGCGACTTAAGGATAACTATCTAGATACCACAAATAGCCTGTCTACGGAGTTCAACCGGATGGTGCGTGAAACACTCGTATTTGTATGGTTGAGTGTAGGGGTACCTCGCCACTTATCATTGGCGCCATTGTCAGGGATCGTGCTAGTTATCTAGATTAGTTATATCATACAAGGTCACTGTATAGGAATTAATGATATATCTTTTAAGAAGAAATAATTACAAAAATTCGCATACGAATTCACACATAGCTTCACAATCATGCCTCTTCTACAAGACTATAATAATGCCACATCTAGTGAGGAAGTTCATTGGAGAACCAACGGACTATATGACAATGAAGATTGGAGTACGCAACCCGAGGTGGAGGTTTCTTATAAACATAAATGAAAGCAATGTCATCCTAATGCATGAAAGCATAACTTACCCAATGACGATGAACCCCTACTAGCCACTACAAGCCTAATGCAAATACAATAGGCTGTTCGAATCTCCCATAGGCATCGTAAAGAGAGTCGTCTACCCAAGCTCGATTTAAACAACTTTTCCAATTTTTTTGGAGGCTATGACTTAGATCCACAACAGCATTTACAAGCCTTCTACGATGCCTGCACATGGAACAACATTGATAATGGTTGGCAAAAAATCAAGCTCTTTCCTATGACACTTGTTGGCCAAGAAAAAGTATGGTATAGATCGTTAAGACCAAATTCAATATGACGTTGGCCAACAATGGTAGAACTCTTTAACGAAAGATATCAAACCTACGCAAGAGTGTCAACCTTGAGGGAACAAATCCAAGAGTGGAAACAAGCACAACATGAACCCTTAGACATGGCCTTAGAAAGATATTATGCACTGTTAAACAACTATCCAGGCCATGAGTTCTCTGAGGAAAGGCTAATGTACCATATCATTGATGGGCTTTGTGTTGCAACAAGAGAAGCCCTGGGGATGTATGCCCAAGGTCGACTATACGAATTATGAACCCATCAAGTCCAAGAGCTTATTAAGTGGATAGCAAAAGAAGAAGGAGAAATGGCTAGATGGGAGAGTGTTGAAAAACATCAACAAGACCAAAATCTCAACTTAACAAAGGTCCATGATCACAAAAAGGGGAGGAGGAAAAATCATCTTTGCCAACACAACAATCACTAGAAGAAGTCGAGGCAAAGATCAATAAGATGTTGCAATGGACACATAAAAAGTGTGGAGAATTTATTGATATTATTGGAGATAGAGTTTTGACAACCCAAGAAGTAGGACAAAATATCATTAGAAATTCGGAAGGAAGGAATGAAGAAAATAAGAGCTCAACTGTCGATCATACATATGAATGCAACCTTTGCTTGTACGATCACCCCAATGGTTGATGCCCAATCTTGTTACATCTATATGAGCATTGGGGAAGCATGTTACACCTAGAGTTCATACAGAGATACTATGTTCGATCATAGTGGCAACAATCCCAGTCGTGGGGGAAGCCATTCCTAAACTAGAGACACCCTTTGTATCATCCGAATCTAAACGCTTACCTAGTTCAACATCCTATTTCCCCAACTGGGTCAACATACTTTATCTCACCACATTATTATTCTCCTCAATACTATCATCCCATGTCCTCAACACAACCACCACCTTGTGCACCTCACACTTCTCCTAATTGTCAACATTCTCATCTTTTCCCTCCTTCTACATTGCCACCAACTATCCCTAAGGTGCCTGCACCACAGCAACAACCTCTGAATGTTACTTGTGCTACTATGTCTAATAGCATTGAGAGACCTCAACAACATCAAAGGCGTCCCTTCTTTAGAAATGACCCTAGGAAGGGACAACACAATTCCAAGGCCATTGCATCCTCCAACTCCACACAAGTCCAACCCTGTGGTGCACCCTTATCTTCGAACCCAACACCTCATGTTACTTCATTAGGGCCACCAATTAACACTCCAACAACCATATGGCCCAATGAACACAGCCATGGAGGGTAACATCTCGATCCTTGCATACCATCTTATGGTCCCAAGTATCATGGTGGGTCAACTCTTTATCTAGGAACCACATCTCATAAATTGCCCCACTATGCTTACTATAACCAAGTGTGTGGAACCCAATGGGGTAAGTATGACCGGGTCCCAATATTCCCAACATGCAAGGATCCTCATCTTTCATTTATTAATCCTTGCCATCCTCAACCATTTAGTTATGGGGGATATCCCCTATTCTAGTAACAAGCAAGATTAATAACCATTTTTTATTTTCTTTAATTTTACAACTTTTTTTGTTTTCCATTTTTTCAGTTTTCAATTTCTGGTTTTATCATTTTGTCTTTTTTATTTTTTATTTTTTATGCTTTTGTAAGTAATCTCATCTACGAATAAAACACTCATGTGGCTCGTTGGTTGAGGTGTGTTCTATGTTATAAGGTCTCGAGTGATCAATTATGTGAATAGTGAGTCCATTACACCCACTCATCCATTCTACAAATAAGAGGTTCTGTTCAAGGGTACAGTGATATTCTTGACATTCTTAAAACTTAAAATTAATTTTTTGTTCATTGTACCCAGAATGAAGAAGGATGGACCAAGAGGGAATGATTAGGGTGTGACATCAAGGGGACTTGAGGATTCTCTTTGGTGATGTCTGTGGGAGTTATCATGCAACGTGGTTGTACTAAGATCCTTGTAGATCTAACAAAAAATGGGAGTAAGAGTAATCAAAAGGGCACTCAACAATCCAATGTTGTTCTAGGGGTCCCACTAGAAAGACATGCACCCATGCCTGAAGGTTGGTGGCTTCTTTGGATTCAGCAATCGAAAAAAAAATAAAGAAAGAGAAGAAAAGAAAAAGAAAAAGGAAGTGCCACAAAGCAAAAATCACTCCTTCCTTGAATAAAATTCCAAGTGATTTTACGCCTTGTTGTTCTGGTACTCTCATAGTTGCTCATCATCGGATGAAACAATGCGGTGTCACTAATCAGAGGAATGGATTTGGTCTTGATCTTGGAATGATGGGGTAATGACATATTAATCATGCTTTACATGCAAGATTCACTGTGCCCTAGGTCAATTACCTCATGTCCCAATCCCTACAATCCCTTCTATAGTTTGTCTCATCTCATTGTTCATGTAATTGTAGCTCGTGTCGTGTGTAACATAGAATTCTTACCTCATCTCAGTGATATTTACATGTGTGTATTTTGTGGAATCAGTGTGGATTACATTTAACCCTTCTAGTGCCCAAGGACACTTTTAAGTGTTGTTACACAAGGGCATTATAGGTTGGAACCTGCTTTGGGAAGGACCCACTTGTGTAATCTTTTGTAATTTTCACTAATGACACAACTCACACACACCATCTATTATCCTTAGCATATTTCCAACAATCTTCTTTCCCTTATTACTATCCCTCCAATTCAATGTTCGTATGAACCATCACAGAGCCTTTTTCTCCCATCCGAGGTCCCTATTGATAAATTCCATACCATCATAATTATTCGTGCCTTCAAAACTATCTAAATTACCCTAGAACCCTTTAACATGTGCCCACATGTCCTTAATTTCCACTTTTAATCCTAGAACAACCTTCAAAATTCGGTATTTTCCCTCGGGCCTAAACATCGATAGGTCACGATATCGCGTACACAATATCGTGTATACGATATCTCGTACGCGATATTGCTTCACATCAAACTATATATACGTGCCCCACAACACTTAACATCATTTTCCACAATTCAGGTGGGGGAGTTTTTCAAATTTTTCTCTACGACTTGCTATTGTGAGACCCTTGCTTTTATACCTATATCTCGCTCGCTGGTACTCCGATTTTTATTCCGTCTAAACCTACTTGAACCCAAAGTGTTCAGCTTAGTCGTGGGGAAGGGACACACGCCGAATAGTGCATAACATTTTTGAAATTTTTCATCGCCCAAAGGACATTATCAAGGGTAATTAGCTATAACATTAAGGATAATTGTGCCGAAAATAATCTCATCCCTTTAGGTACATCGGGAAACTAAAATTGGAAACTACCTAAGTAAAAAAGGACTTACTATTATAATCTTTAGGGAAACATCACATAGAGATAAAATAAATTAATTAAGACAAGCAGTAAGATATAACTTAACTTTGGAAACAAACTTATTAACGCTTGGTCCTGTGTGATTGCAGATGGCCCCGAAACGTGGACAACAGGAAGGTCCTACTCAAGGTGGAAGTAAACGACCTAGGAGAGGTGAAGAACAAGTCCCTGCTGGACAACATGCAAAGAAGGAGGAACAATCATTTAGCATTCATCAAGAGGACCTTGCTACTGTACAGTCTAGGTAAGTAGAAGGAGGAGTTGCTGCAACGCCTGAACAGGGACAACATCTCACATTGCCCTAGGATTGTGTCCAGGCTATCCATGAAAGGTCCACATTCACTATGGTGATTGTGGAATTAAATTTTGAATCTTTCACAAAGTTCGCTCCTAAGGCTATTAGGAACCACCTCAAAGGGTCTAATATTATCGACATCAGAAGCTTTACGATTATAACGCAAGAATGAAAATGATGATGGATTATTAATAGTATTGGCTTTAGAAGCTTCACGCAAGAATGAAAATGATGATGGATTATTAACATTATCATGGTCAGAAGCTTCACGCAAGAATGAAAATGATGATGGATTGTTATTGGCGTCAGAAGCTTCACGCAAAAATGAAAATGATGATGGATTACTATTGGCCTCAGAAGCTTCACGCAAGAATGAAAATGATGATGGATTACTATTGGCCTCAGAAGGTTCACGCAAGAACGAAAATGATGATGGATTACTATTGGCGTTAGAACCTTCACGCAAGAATGAAAATGATGATGGATTAGTATTGGCATCAGAAGGTTCACACAAGAATGAAAATGGTGATGGATTACTATTGGCCTTAGAAGCTTTACACACGAATGAAATTGATGATAGATTACTATTGGCGTGAGAAGCTTCACGCAGGAATGAAAATGATGATGGATTACTATTGGCATCAGAAGCTTCATGCAAGAATGAAAATGATGATGGATTATGAATATCATTGGCGTTAGCAGCAAAAGAAGAAGTAGAAATGAGGCAGATGAAGAGCATGGGTTGCCAGATTTTCCAAAAAGTGGCCACCACCTTCCTGCTGGACCTTGTCTGCCCATCCATTTTTATGACAATCAACTGCCTTCTTACTTTTTGTTGCATCAGTAGGGGGTCTTCCTCATCAACGGTCTGAGCTGCAGCTCCCATAGAATTGTTGGGCTGAATTTAAAGAGGAGTTTCGTGATGTAGAGACCAGGGAAAGATCCACTGATTTCTCTCCAAAGTGAATATGCAATAATCACCGTAGTCTATTATATTATAATTTGCCATGAATTTTCAACGGCCTTCAGTTACCTAAAATTTAAGTTGGTTAGAGGAGCGCACATTAGTATTTTGACATAAATGTATTAAGTATTAAACCCCCAAAACCTTAACTGATCCATAATTGTTCATATTTACGTTTGAGTCACTACTTTTGTGGATGCAGAGCACACATTATTATTTTAACATAAATGCATTAAGTATTAAACCCCCCAAAATCTTAATTGATGCATAATGGTTCATACGTATGTATGCGTCACTATGGACGCACAGCGCACATTAATATTTTAACACAAATGCATTAAGTACTAGACCCTCCAAAGCCTTAGCCGATCCATAATGGTTCATATTTACGTATGCGT
>MNCI01004641.1:0-43527 GCA_015680685.1 Gnetum montanum
CTGTCTAATCGACAAGACCGTTCAGGGCGCTGCGGATTCGTTTTTTTTTTTTCCAGCTTAGCCCTCGCACGGATCCGTGGCTAAAACTGTGTACGCCAGAATATCGGTCAGTATTTCCAGCTGCCGACAGTTTCTGTCGTTACACACACTAGGGTTTCTGTTGTAGGGGGTTGAGAGGAAGCATTGGTTTTTCAAATGGGGATTCAAGGTTTTTGCTGTAAAAATCAAAAATTTCTAGAAAGAAAGAAATGTTGGCTATGAGAGCAATCATGTTTGGTTGCAAAAATCAAGTAAAGGCCCTCCTTCTAGCACCAAGAAACTATTGTGATAGAAAATCTTGGTTGCTAGAAAAACTAAGGATTCTCAATTGCAAGTAGCCTAAACCTTAAATCCCCTAGGTCCTCCATGAGAAAAAAGGGATCCAAGGTGCCCTTGACAATTTGGTAGATCACGTAGGGACTTGAGTGGGGTGCAAAACAAGGGTAACAAAGTAGGAAGATGTAGATCTATTAATTGATGCACTAAAAATATAATAATTATCTCTAGAATTATACAAAAAATAAAGTCATAAACTTTATTAAATAAAAAAAGAATGAGTTCAAAGGGATGCACAAATTTGATGCCAAAGAGGAGGGCAAAGAGGGATTCACTTAGGTAGGGGTCCAGAGTCCATTGAAGACATGATCAACTCCATGACCCAGTATCTCTACCACTCCTAATGCTATGAAATCTCCTTTGTCACCACCTTAGATCTGCAATGTTGGTTATTGTTGGGGTTAGGAAAATAAGAAGGATTGGGGCAGCCAAAGTGCACCACTTTGGGATTTGGAGATCCCATGGGGGTAATGTTAACACCCAAAGTTCACAGATCCTAAGGGGTGGGGGGGTAACAAGGGGTAATGGGTTGCAGAGGTTCCATGCTACTAGGCACCAAGAACCTATGTTTCTGCTAAGGAAGTAAGACCTCTTGGATGCCAAAATGCTAAATTGCAAAAGTATGGAACCTTGACATGGTGCCAAGATTTGGTTTTTATAGGGTTATGACCATGATTTGGGCTATAAATTGGCTACAAATGGTTAGTTGATTGGCTACAAATAGCTAACTAATCAAATGCAAATTGTCTGCCAAATTACTAAAAATTAGCTGCCATGTTCAAAGAGGATAGGTGAGATCCACCCCATGCATCCTAGGTATCTAGCCCCTTCCATGCTATATGATCTTCTCTCTCCTAGCTAGTTAATCCTCCCTAGGGGAAGAGTGTCAACGTTGAGGGGGTATGGAAGGTCAATGCTAAGGGTGAAGGTAAACCCCTCTAGGCTAGGTCACCCTACTTTCCACATTGAGGGTTGGTGGGTTCCATCCCCTTGCACTCCTCCATGCTGGCCTTAAAGTCTTCTAGTTGGCTTACCCCTTGTAGGGGGTGTGTCAACGTAGAAAAATGTGTACCCCCCATAAAACCCATCAAATTGCCATTTTTGGCATTCCAAAAGGCATTTTTGACTCCCCCAAGCCCCAATATAGACATTATATGACTTTTTTCTCTTGGGGAATGAGGCTTTGGTCACTTATGAAGTATTTTTCAACCCCAAAAGTATGAAACATGTGAGATTTCCCCTGGGGAACTTCACATTTACAATAAAATACTACCTTAGGTTTTCTGGAATGGGATTAAAAAGGTTTTAACATGCAAATTTGGTGGTGTTTCAATTGTAACGGTTGTGGAAGCCTTAAAACCACATTTCCAAGCTTGATGGTACCTTGCAGGGTTGAGTGATTGGTGCTATAGTAGAAAACTCCAGAGGAAGACTTGAAGACTATACAAGGTGTGGATCCTTCAACCACATTTTAAGAGTAACAAAGTCTAAAGATGTGCTTGCAGTCTACCCTTTGACTGTGGACTACCCAAGTTGGGAAACCACATTAAATTTGGAGTGTGCGCTTTGTTTATTTAAGTTTTAATTTGGGGAACTTATTCATCCCCCCTCCCCACTCCTCCTTCTAAGTTCAACAATCCACATCATTTCCTTTACCATATAGGAATTCTTGTATAATAAGAATTCTTCTATTGACGACTTTATAAGCCTTGCTTACTATAGAGTACCCCAAGAAAATACCTTCATTTATCTTAGGATCAAATTTTTTTAGAGCATCTCTTTCATTAAGAATAAAGAATTTATCTTTAAACACATGAAAATAGCTTACCAATGGTTTCTCATCATATCAAAGTCTGTAGAAAGTTTTGGCTGTTATCATTCTTTCCAGAACTCAGTTGAAAATATAGTAGGTTGTAGTAATGATGTCACCCAAAAAATGATATCAAATATTTCAATTACATAGGATGGTTATATCCATCTTGTTTAGTTGATGATTCTTGCATTTAGCTACTTCATTTTGCTATGCTATCCTTCAGGTTGAAAATTAGTGGTGTATCCCATGAGCATTACCACACTCCTTAAATTTTTTGTTTTTAAATTCACCATCATAATCAATTTTAATTCTTTTAATGACATAACATTTTTCATTCTACATCTTATTATAGATCTTAGAAAAATTATCAAATGCTTCATCTTTATAAGCTAGGAAAGTAACCAATGTAAAATGAAAAAAATCATTTACAACTATAAGATAATATATTTTTCCTTAAAATTAGTGTTTGTAAGGATCCTACCATATCCAAATGGAGTAAGTCCAATGGACATGATGTGAAAATGTAATTTTTCTTACCAACCCTTACCCTTGTTTTCTTTCCTTTCTGTCATGCATCACAAACATTCATTTTGAAATCTATTAATTTTGGTAATCCATGCATCATATATTTTGACATGAATTTTCTAAGGATATACATGTTTACATATCCTAATTTTCTATCCCATAGATGTGTCATACCTCCATTATTTATCTAACACTTGGTTCCATGATTAGTAGAATTTAGCAATGAAGTAATATATATAGTTTATTTTCTACAACCATCTACTAAAATTTAACCAATGTTAGAGTTCTTACTTGACCAAAATCTTTTGCGAAAATGACTTCATAATTTGAGCCACAAAGTTGACTAGTGTAGGAACACCTATTCTAATCTCCTTGTTCTACCCTACTTGCTATGTGTCTTTTTGTGTTTATTTTTTATGATGAAGATTCTTGGATGTTTTGGTAGATTTGGAGATGTTTTTGGATTATTTTGATGCATTTAGAAGGTTCTAGGATCTATGGAAACTTTCTTGTTGACATGCAAAGGCTCTTGATATCAAAATGAGCATTTTTATTTTCGGCACCTATAGAATAAACATCTCCACAAAAAGATAGACATCTCACCTAAAGTGTAGACATCTCAAGACTAGGGTAGACGTTTATAAAAAATAGTAAACTCTCTCCTAAAAGCAAGGTTTTCATAGTACACATCTACACAACACCAAAGATAACCAAGATGCATGGGGAAGCTTCTAAAAATACTTTTTTTAATTTAGGAAATAACCAAAGTAAGATGAAAATAGCCAAAGAAAGATGGAAATAGCCAAGGAGAAGGCATGAAAATGTGGAAAACATCCAAAGAACCTCAATTTTAGTTGAGGAAATATTTTTAGGATTTTTTTCTTCCTATTGCTTATAAATATTAATGTAATTCATCATTGTTGGGGCAAGAAAGAGCATAATCCTAACCATGATTAGGAAAGAATGCTTATGAGAGTTCAGGGAGGAAAGCTTATGCAAGAAGAGAGCTTGTGCAAGGAAGTTGAGTGAGAGGAAATGGAGAGCACTTGAGAGAGGTTAGGAGAATCTCTTATAAGTGTCTTATCTTCAGCTTGGGCTCCATTGTGAGTAATTGAATATTAAGAGAGGATAATTGTGGCCTCTAAGATCCTTGGTAGAGTTGTGATTTGAGCTTGGCTCCTCATCTTTGATGTATTTTCTTTATATTTTGAGAATTATCTTAATATAAGGGAGATTTTCTTCATTTTATTGTGTTATTATTATTTTCTAATCTAGATTTGCTTAGAAGCTGTGGATTGGGTCCTATTGGGGTATAATGAGGTGCAAACCCCTATACTAGATTAGTATTGAAGTGAAGGTTGAGAGAAGTCCACACATCTGCAAGAGTTGAAAGAAAGGTATGGCTTTTAAGAAGAATACTAATACAAATCTTAAACAAGAGATTCAAGAACTCAAATACTCCTTCAAGGATTTTTTCATTGAAATTCAAGAAGCTATTCCCATAGTAAGGACCAACAAGTACAAAGGTTTTGAAGAAAATTCAAGAAAAATTGAAGAGGATATTAAAGATGAGAATCCTGTTGTGCTGCTACAAGTATCAATAGGAAGACATGATCATAGAACTCTAAGTAGAGAGGGGATTAGAACTCAAAGGTACAAGTCAATGTTTCCTTTTAATAATGAGGACAATGATGATGAAAGGTTTGTAAAGATGTTAATAAGTTCTTTAAGAGTTTTTCATGTGGATATTCGAATTTTTACAGGTGTTGATGGTACAGATTTCTTTCTTTCTTACCTTAGGACTATGAATAAGTATTTTCTTATTGAGCAACTTTCTAATGAGATAATGATTCATGTTGTTGAGAGAAAAATTGAAGGATTGGCAGCTAAGTGGTGGAACAAGGAATGTCTCAAATACCTTGAAGAACATGGAAGGCCTATTGAGAGTTAGAAACTCATGGAGTTTATGCTAAAGAAAAAATTTAAGAGGATATCCTTCCATCATGAAGCCATCAAGAAGCTAAAATTTCTTAGACAAGGATATTAAGAGGTAATGGATTTTTATGTTGAATTTTGTAAAGCCTTGGAAATGACTAATGTTCATTGGATTGAGTATGAGCAAGCTTGTAACTTCATTGGTGGATTAAGAATGCCATAGCAGTAAGAATTAGCATTCTATGAGCTTGATACTCTTGATGAAGGCTATGATCTTACTATCAAGGCTGAAATGAAAATAAAAAAATTTGGCCTAAAAAGAGACAAAGATCATAAGAGAAAGGATGAGAAATACACCACTCACAAGTCAAAAAAATCATCCAAGGAGGTTGGTGAAGATGAGCCCAAGAAGAAGCAAAGAGAGTCTACTTCTCCTAGAAGGGAAAGAAGGGAACAGTCTCCAAGAGGTAAAGATCATGGTAAATATATATGTTATAATTATGATGAATCAGGTCATAAATAATGGGAATTCACAAAGCCAAAGAAGAATGCCTATAAAGTAAGGAACTTCAAACTATGCACAAAGATGAACTTAAGAAGGTATGTGAACATGAGCCTTTACATACTATTGAACAAGTGAATTGAATAGTTGTACTTTTGTTGCACATATTAGTGGTAATGAGGATGTTATGAGGAAGACTTTATTTAGAACTCATTGTGATGTTAAGGGTTATTCATTAAGTGTGCTCATTGATGTTGAAGCACAAGAAAATGTGATTTTTGCCAAGGCAGTGAAGTCATTGAAGTTAGTAACAATTCCTCACCCCTAATCCATATAAAGTGCATTGGTTAATGAAGAATCATTATAAGCAAGTTAAGGAATAATTTCTTATTGATTATTCCATTAGGAGTTTTCATGATCAAATGTTTTGTGATGTATTGCCTATTAATTATTCAAATCTCATATTTGGTAGACCTCAAAATTATGATAATAAGGCTATTTTTGATGGTGAAAATAATAGTTGGACTATAAGATAAAATAATCATAAGTTTAGGTTGTTGTTCACTAGTGCTAATAATGAGGTTGGTAATTGAAATTCTTCATTGATGCTTCTGAGTTGTAAGGAGATTGTATGAAGATTGTAAGGGTGAATGCTATTTGTGATGATGAAATTTTCTTTGATGCTAAAGAGGGTGAATTTGATATAGATGCTATGATTGAGTGCTTGAAGTCTCATATGAATGAAAAGAAGGATGATTGTGCTACTATTCAATCTTGGGTGTTGATGAAAGTAGAAAATTGGTTAATGATTTTGGACACTTATGTAGGTATTAGACTGAAATTTGTATAGGTAAAAATATGTGGGAAGAATAAGGAAGATCAATTGGNCCTCAAATGATACTCATTCTTATGTTTGTAATGCATGGATTCATGGGGGCTTGCTGCTTCAAGCTTATGAAAGATCATGAAGCATGACTTTTTTAAGGGTAGGAGCGTTGGTGTAGGGACACCTCTTCTAATCCTTTTGTTCTACCCTACTTGCTATGTGTCTTTTATGTTGATTTTTTATGATGAATATTCATGAATGTTTTGGCATGTTTGGAGGTGTTTTTGGCTCACTTTGATTAGTTTAGAAGGTTTTATGATCTATGGAGGCTTGTTTGGAGGCATCTAGAGGCTTTTGACATCAAAACAAGAATTTTTATTTTTGGCACCTGTACAATAGATGTCTCCCCAAAAAGATAGATATCTCACCTGAAGTGTAGATGTCTCAAGAAAAGAGTAGATGTCTACTAAAAATAGTTGATGTCTCTTCTAAAAGTAGGGTTTTCATAATAGATATCTATGCAACACTAGAGTCAACCCAAACACATGGAGAAACTTCCAAAAACACTTGTTCCAATTTAGGAAATAAATAAAGAAAGATGGAAATAGCCAAAGCAAGATGGAAATAGATGGGGGAGAAGGTGAGAAGAATTGAGAAACATATAAAGAACCTTAAGTTGAGTTGGGGAAATATTTCTAGGGTTTTTATCTTCCAATTGCTTATAAATACTAATGTAATTTACCATTTTTGGGACAAGAAAGAGCATAATCCTAATTATGAGTAGGAGAGAAGACTCATGAGAATTGAGGAATGAGAGCTTGTACAAGGAAGTTGAGTGAGGGGCAAGGGAGATCACTTGAGAGAGGTTAGGAGAATTTCTTATAAGTGTCTTGTCTTGAGCTTTGGCTCCATTGTGAGCAATTGAGAATTAAGAAAGGAAACGTGTGGCCTCTAAGATCCTTGGGAGAGTTGTGAGTTGATCTTAGCTCCTCATATTTAATTTAATATCTATATATTTTGAGAATTATCTTAATATAAGTGAGATTTTATCCATTTTATTATGTTATTATTATTTTCTAAGCTAGATTTTCTTGGAAGTTATGGATTGTGTCCTATTGAAGTATATTGACGTGCAAACCCATGCACCATTGACTTGCACTCAAATTATTATTCTTTAGACCTTCAAAATAGTATATGTACTTTACTTGTGGTAAGTTTTCACCTCCAATAATCCCTATTCTTTTGATAGATGTTTCTATATCATCCCCAAATGTCACATTACCACACTTTTGTTCTACAAAATGCTTAAATTGAGATTTTTCATGTATCATATGTCATGAAAAACCACTAATAGTATATTAGCTTGGTATTTTGATAGCTGATAGAGAAACTTAGGTAAGAATTTTCTTCTCTTAGTTCTTTACTTTAGGTCTGCATATCTTTTTAACCTACATGGTAGTCTTTCTTGGGTATGTTTGGTAAGATCATGTAATCCCATAAAAATGCTTTAATCTTAGCTAGAAATAATACTATATATGATCAAATCTATCATAGTAATAACATATTATAATTTTCATCTAGTCAAGATGCTCAAACCTAGAAGCATATCTTCATTTTGGAGAGATGCTTGATTAAGGGGATTTTTAGGGATTTCTTCTAAGTCTTTCTTTATCATTTGTATCTATACCTTTATTAAATAGGATGTGAAGCATTACTTTTTCTTTGAAGAACCTCTCATTAATGTGTTAGAAATTTTGACCTCTTTATTCATCTACTCATTGAAATAATTTAGCTTTTAATTCTTAGCCTTGATATCTAAGTTGTTCTTTTTCAAATTGATGCATTTTTCTTAAATCTTTTCAAGTTCTAGTTCATTTTTTTGAGAGAATGTTCGGGAGTGTATTACTGAAAGAAAGGTACACGACTATACAAGTACAAGTACAAGTGGGGATGGCCTACCCCGAAAGGGGGTGGGGGGGGGCCCGGGNTCATTAGCATTAACTTCTTCTTCATTACTATCATCATCCCAAATTATTTACAAGTTTTTTTCTTGATTTATTTGTAAAAATTCATCCTTTGCAAGCTATTTGAGCTAGGATATTTAGAGGCCAAATGATCTCATTCACCACAAACCCAACATTCTATAGAAGACATATCAATATTTTATGATCTTTTGACTTGCTTTTCTTTGTCTCCAACTTCTTTATTTTGGTAGTTTTCATTTATGTTCTTTGTAGAAGAAGTCTCCTCACATGCTTAAAGATGAGTGCAAGTTCATCATCATCATAGCTCTCGTCATTTCATGATGATTCTTGAATTCTCTTCTTAGATTTAGAGGATTCTTTGATGGAGGTCTTCAATGCAAGAGGTTTTTCCTTATTGGTACCTTCTCCTATGAGATTCATCTCATAAGCAAACAAAGCACTTTGAAGTTGTTAAAACCTTAACTCATTGAAGTTTTTGATTTCTTAAATGGTTGCTACTTTTTTTCTAAAATTTGATATGAGAGTTTTGATGATTTTTAGCATAACTTTGCTTTTTGAAAGATCTCCAGTTGTTTCTCAAATGGTGATTATGACATCATTGACTCTAGAAAAGTAGTCTTTTATTTTCTCTCCTTCACATTTTCAAATTTGATGTGAAGGACTAATAGCTTGGAGTACTTTAAAACAAATGTTCCCTCATAAGTGGCATCAAGTGTATCCCAAATATTTTTTGTAGATTTACATCCAACTATTCCATTAAATTTCACCTTAATAAGAGCATAATATAAGTAATTCCTAGCCTTACAAACAAACATGAACTTTTTCTTTTTTTGACATCAAACCACTTACTTCTTATCTTGATAGTTATGAAGGTAGCTTTAGCAACATTTTGGTACTTTCAGTTGAAGGTTTATATTCCATTAATATGGATTGCCAAAATTCAAACTCCATGGATTTGAAGAAGTCTTGCATCTAATCCTTCCAATATGCAAAATTCAATCCATCAAACAAAGGTCTCTTATTGTAAGATGATCCCTCCATTGTTTACTTTAAGCTATTACACTCAATATGAAAGTACCAAGTCTCTAATACCACTTGATGATTGATAACTTAGAAGAGAAATGAATAAGTTTCATCTTGGAGACTACCAAATATGGAAAAATAATGGAAATAAATTTATACAAATAACTTATGTGGTCTTCAACTTGGATAGTTCCCACTTAAAGGGTGGTATTATCCATACCTTCAAATGTATTTCTTGCACAATGTGGTTTCAAGGGCACCATAACCTTTACAAAGCTTTATTACAATTGACCTATAGGTCCAAGATAGATATTTTACCCTAACCTCAGCACACAAGTGTGACCTCTCTTAAGAGATCCACATAATCCCTCAAGGTAGAATAAAATAAAAATAAAATTAAGGAAACAGTGGACTCACTACAAATTCCTTGTGTTAGGTACATGGAACAAGAATACTATAACATACATAAGAGAATAGAGATGAAGTTCCACTTTATAGTTTCATTATCTAATGAGCTTCATGTTTGTTGCTTTCTCTATTTAACTATGTTGGGCATCTAACATCTTGTTATGAGCTTTCACAAAAGATGAGTGTTACATCATTAACTAATGGTTAAATGAATGTTACAATCCTAGCCAATAGCCATTTGAATTATCTAAACTAGTCAAAGACTTTTATGTTTGGGATGCAAACCATTCAAGAAAGACAACTGCTTTAGAGAGTAGGCATCTTTATGAATCATTTAGAGTTTTAGATTAGATGTCTTATAATAAGAGTGAATGTCTACTATGCACCAATACTTATTTAGAAGAGATGTCTATTGCTAGATGTAGATGTTTTTTTAAAAGACATATTTTGCAAGATAAACATCTACTTATCAAGGTAGATGTATACTTGACACAGTAGACATCTTCTCATGGATATAGAAATCTATAATCCTTTGACAAGATTTACATTGATAGATCCTTATCTTTAAATAAATTCTCCATTTAACTCAATATTGATAGGATCTTCTATCATTCATGATTCACTCTTACAAAGACATTAACACAAGCATAGATGATCTTCATTTTGCAAGGTTTAGCATATGAATATAGGGATCTATTAATAATTTTGACTTGGTCTCCTTCTTCCAAGATTTTTTTGTTCCTATGTTCTCATCCTATTAGAGGTCATTGGCTTGGATGACCTCTTAGTGTTATGATCCTGTTTTACCCACTTTTTCAGTTTTCTTTGAATCGAAACTAAGTATGGTTTTAACATTGTTCCATGAGGATTTGAACATAAAATCCTCCAAATAAATCATCACAAGACACATTTACAATTCCTAAAAAACATCAGGAACCATCTAGATTCATAATTAAACTTATTGACTCAATTCTCCATGACCTCGAAAAATCCTAGAACTAAAATTTTTCTTAAGTGTTGGAGGTGGTGCAAATCAAAATTTTTCTATGATGTGAATCAAATTTTTTCTATTTTTTTGAGTTTTCATAGATTCTAAATCCTATGAGATTCCAACTAGTACATCCTAAGCTTCTTTAGTATCATAGAGTTCAAATTTCACAAATTTGACAATTTGATCCTAGGATCCCTAGTGTTGAAATTTTGATACAATGATATGTTAAGTTGGGTTTTCTTCAATACTATAACACAAAATACTGTAAAAAAAATATTCAAGATGCATTTCTAGCTTTCAAATACCTCTAGGCACCATTCTAAATCATATTCCAACTTTTTGATATCAATTTTGATAACTCTGGAAAAGCTCCATCAGCATCAACATTGGCATCAACACCAGTATCACAATTATTGGAACTTTTGAACCTTAGAACAAATACATTTTTATGTATGCCATGAGATCTCAAGGCTAGAATGACTCATTAGTAGTAGTTTTAATGCTCTAGCCTTCTGGAATTGGCACTTTTTATAATTTTTCTAAAACTTGAAAAATTGACATTTTTGGCTAAGTATGAGATATTGGAAAAGGTCAAAACTCATCTTATCATATTTGAATCATCTCATACACCAAGTTTATAGCATTCCATGGCATTGCATGTCTCTTGCCATCCATGAGAGATCACTACATCTCTTCTTAGGTGCAATTCTAGCTTTCTAGAAGTTATAATTTTTAGCCTAAAAAGTTACTAAAATTTTTTCTAACTTTGGTACCCGTGCCAACATTCACACTAGCATTAGTGTTACTCTAGCAATGTTTGCACCCACATTCCAATATTATTAGTATAGCTAGCTAGTACACAACATAATTAGCTAGCATGATTGACTAGTGCACCTCAACACAACCATCTAGCATGATCAACATGTGTGACAAGCATTAGTGTTAGATTAGCATCTTTGATGCTACTAATCTCAATACAGCATGATCAATCTTGATGTTCAACATCATCTCCTCATCTCCCAAGTTCCTCAACATCATCGGTCAAACAAAGCTTGAGAATTTTGTTTTTAGCACTTTTGAAAATTCATGAAAATTTTGCTTAGTGCTAGTGACACTAATGCTACATCAACATCAACATCAATGTCACCTTGATGGATTATCATGTTCGCTAAAACTGAAGAGCAGACTTGCTATTTTCAAACTTGATGACAAGTTACACTTAACTCAAAGCTTAATCTTAGCAAGCCTAAGTTAAATTTTGAAACTCTAAGCCTATAAATATAAGTTCAAAGAACAAATTTTGGATTAGATCTTTTGAGATCTAAGAGTACTTGCCAAATTTTGAAAGATCTAGAGGACAAGTATCTTCCATCATCATAACACCTACATGCTTCGCAATCACATTCAACACCCTTTGTACCTTTGACAATAACTTTAAAAGATATATTTTTTAGAATTTTGTGTCACTTTTCTAAGTTTGAATTTTTTTTAGTTCTAGTATCAATTATGGAAGCCTTGGCTAAAACGAACTTCGTTTGGACTATAATTAATTTTGAATCATTCCTACAACTTTTCCATCCATAATTGATGTAGGGATTACACCCCAATAGACTCTGTTGCACCTAAAAATTTTGGTTACTAGAAAAACCAAAAATCACAGGCACAAAACAATTTTGACCTTGAATCCTTAGGGCCTTCAAGAAAAAGGATCCAAGTGCCCTGGAAGGTATGGTGAATCATCTAGGAACTTGAAGAATGTAAATGGAGGTAAATGATGAAAATGAAATTGTAGATTTAAATGAAAATAAACACAAAAATTAAAACTTGAAATGAATTATGCACAATAAACAAACTCTAAACTTTATTAAAATAGTAAGATGATTAAAGTATAAAGTTCAAAGGAGTACAAATTGTGTGCTTAAATGCACAAGAAGCTTGCTTGGATGAAGCTTGAACCCTATTAGAGCTAGTAGGTTATGTTCTATAATTAAACTACATAATCCAGGTACTTCCTAGCTCTAGTCACTAAGAACTCCTTGATAGTTTTCACTTGAATTTGCAACTTTGGTTAATAGTGGTGTAAATGATGGTGTTTGACTCTTATTGCAATGCCACTATGTAGAGAGTCTCTAGTGCACGAGTAGATACCAGTTTGTTTTACAAGTCTTGCAAATTCCAAATGGATTAAAGTGCTCAAGGGTACAAAGGTTGTAAGGTTGCAAAAATGTTTGGAACCTAAATAATGTGTGCAAGTTTGGCTTTTATAGGCTTTAATATTTTTTATTTTAGGTTGCAAATTTTTGTCATGATTGCTAATAGATTGGTGTTGTTTTCAGGTGTAACAAGTATTAATTCTTAACTTAGTTATCCATTTGTGGCTAGTTTTGACATCCCAAGACCATCAAAACCACACTAGATACTAAAAATAGTAAATGGACTTTTGTTACTACACTAGCTTCACCTCAACTATGCTAGCCTTAGAAAGCTATGCTATTATTATTAAAATTTGTTGGAAAATATGGCTACTACGTTGGCGATGTGAAGATTGCTGTGATTTTTGGATGACTACATTGGCCATGTTACAATTGCTAAAAATTGTGATGATTGCACTAGCCATTGCTAGGAAAATGGAAAACCCAGCAATTCCAATTCGAGGTATGTACATCTCTAGTGTAGTAAAGGCCATGACCACCATAAAACCCATGAAAATTCCAAATTTGATAGTCCCCAAGGTTTTTTTAGCCTTCCTAAACCAAAATATAGATATGACATTACTTTTCCCACTTGGGAAGTGAGGCGGTAACAACTTATAAGGCATTTTTGAGCCCCAAAAAGTTAAAATATGCAAGATTGCAACTCATGGGCCACAAGCCTTAAATTTATAATAAAATCTTACCTCAAGTCAGGTGGTGAAGGTTACAAGTTATAACATGAATTTTCTTAGTGGTGTTTCATTGGCTCCTCTTTGTTGATGTTTTGAGGATTGACCCAAGAGACATCGATAAAGAACACAAAACACCATTGTAGGTCCATCACCAACATTTCCTCTCTATTTTTGATTCATGCCAAAGAGTTCTTGTGATTATGAGATAAGATTATGATGATATGATATAGAATAAAGGTCGTATTTGGCTACTAGGAAATGGTGATGAGGATTAATAATGAGTTCCATATATTGACATCATGGTTATGTTATGGTAGTGACATGTTACATGATTGATGAGGTCTTCATGCTTCATGCTTCAAAGTATTCACCACTTAGTAATGTTTTTAAGGAGCTAACATTCCACTCCAAGGATTCTTTACCTAGTAGGCTTCTTCATTTGCTTGTTTGGAATCATTAGTTCATCTTCTAGTCTTCATTGGCCTCTCAATTTCTTGGTAATTTGTTTCCTCCTTTTTTCTTGTAAGGTGAAACCATCATTAGGTCTCATTACCAAAGCTAGGTTTGATTTGATTTTACCATTGAATGAGATGTATTACATTCAACANGCAAAAAACACCAATCTATTAGCAATCATGACAAAAATTTGCAACCTAAAATAAAAAATATTAAAGCCTAAAAAAGCCAAACTTGCACACATTATTTAGGTTCCAAACATTTTTGCAACCTTACAACCTTTGTACCCTATAAAGTTGTGGCATTGAGTTCTAAGAGAAATAATGACAAGAATTATGAAGCAAGCACTCTTGGTATGATAGGACAAGCTCATTTAATCTTATGCATCAAGGTCATTTGATAACTTGTCGTCATAATGAGTTATACCTTTTTGATGACTCCAAGCTTCATCTTGCAAGCATGATTCCAAGAGAACAAAAAAACAAGACAAAGAAAACATGTTGTTAAAAAATCATGCATAAGGCTATATGGAAGGACTAGCAAATCAAGACACTATAGGCCTAGAACGTCACACCCAAAAGGGATATGTATCTTGCATTACAAATGTTATAGAGTTTAACAATCCACTTATTGTGAAAAAGGAGATAGAGAAAAGAATTTTGGCTTATTTGTTATTGGTCACTATGATCATGGATGTTGTTAGTACCTACAAAGAAAACATGTTAGATGTAATAGGGTTTTAGATAGGAATGATTGACTAGATGGGCAACTCATTCCCATCCATGTTTACCACTTTGAAGGCTCCATTGACATAGGCCTTTATAATCAAGAAAAGCCCTTTCTAGTTGGCTAAGAACTTGTTTTCATTCTCACAAAAAACCTTGAGAACCATGTCTTCCTTCTTGATCTTTCATTTATTTACGTCGTGGTAGTGTTGTTGCTTCTACCTCTCCTAATATCACTTAATGTGATCAAGCATCCATACTCATTGCTCTACCACGGAGTCTAAGTCAATGATATGAAACTCCTTATTCTATTCATCATTAATGAGGTCTGATTGATCCATCCTTAATGATGGAACTTGCAATTCAAGGGGCAAAATAACTTCAAAACCATAGACTAAGCTATATTGGGTTACACTAGTTGCAGTTCGATAGGTTGTTTGATTGGTCCAAAGTGCATGAATAAGCCTCTCATGCCACTTGCATCTGCTATTGTTTAGCATCTTTTTTAGGAAGTTTATGATGGCCTTGTTGCTAGCTTTAGCTTGTCCATTGGCTTATGAATAGTATGGTAATGAAAAGGAATGCTTAATGCCTAGGTCTTGGAAAAAGGTTTACATTTCTTAGCTACTAAATCATGGTCCATTATTTGTGACTATGGTCATAGGTATGTTGAAATAGTATACTATGTTATCAATTATGAATCTACAAACTTGTTAAGATGTTATATTCCTTAAGAAAATAACTTCAATCCACTTTATGAAGTATTTAGTTGCAGTGATGATAAAGCTATGCCATACAAAAAAATTAGGCATTATAGGTCCAATGATGTCTAATCCCCACCATTGAAACAACCAAGTTATCTAAGTAGTATGCAACTCAGTTGGTGACTCGTGTATTAGGTTTCTATGTCATTAACAAGTATCAAAATTTTTGATCTTCTACAAGTAATCTCTTTCCATATAGGGCTAGTAATAGCCTAGTCATCTAAGTTTAGTAACCATGGCTCTAGGTCCTATATGTCCCCTGCATATGCCCTCATGAACTTACTAAAGGATTGTGTAGGCTTCAATTTTACCTAAGCATACTAATAATATGCCCATCATAGGACCATCAACATAATGTGTTTATCACCTATGATGACATTCTGCTTTGATCTTTATGTACAACATCCTTTTAAGAAGTAGTTATGTCCTATGAAGATTCACCATGCATAAAAGTTAATATTGTCATACCACTCCTTTTGAGGAGCAATACTAATAGAAACTATGGAGTTATCCTTAGTGTTTTATGTGATGGGAATAGCATAGTTCATGATTAATGAAGGTAACTTGCTAAACACATTTGGCATCATGCTGAGGGCCAGAGTTGCAATGGCATTGACTAATGTGTTTTTGGTTTGGGGTATATGTTGGATACCAACCTCTATAAATTGTTGCATTAGTCTCTTTTCTATGTCATAGTAAGGTTGCAAATGTTTGGCTTTGCATACATAAACCCTTGTTACTTAGTTAACCACAAGTTGTGAATCACCTTTAATCATTAGATGTTTGATTCCTAGGTCATGAGCTATCATCATTTTCCTGATCAATCCTTCATACTCAGCCATATTTTTGGTACATGGGAATTGAAAATGGTAAGAAAAGGGTTAGACTTCACTAGAAGGAAAGGTTATGTTGGTAGTAGTAATGGTCCCATAGGTAATTGAAGCTCTATCAAAAATTCATAATTGCCTCATAGCCATTGATTATGTTAATAACAATGTTGACATGCTCATTGGAGAACTTAGGATTAATGACTATATGGTCTTCTATCAGGAAAATGGTTAGTTATGTGGCTATGGCTTAATCATTCATTAAGGCTTGGGAGATACAATGTACATTAAACTCTGATGTTATGGCTTTCTCATGGGCTATACAACTACTTTCATAGATATTGGTCTTTATGGCTCTAAGCACATTATCCTTGAAAATGATGTTGACTTGGCTTCTAAAGAGGTAGTGTCTCCACTTCTTCAATGAGAAGACTATGCTAGACAATACTTCTCCACTTTGGTGTATCAAGTTTCATAGGTAATCATTAGATGGCTTAGGTAGTATACAAATAACTCTATGCCATCATCCCATTTCTAATAGAGTAGAGATGCAATGGATGTGTTAGAGATCGTAAGGTAGACGTAAAAATATTTATCTTTTTGTGGTGGATAGACCACGGGTAGTTATGCCAACTCTTGCTTATGGTTTTCAAAGGCTTCTTGGCAATGAGCCATTCACTCATAGCAAACTCCTTTCTTAAGCAAGTGTTGTATAGGTTGTAACTTATCTATAAGCCTAGCGATGAACCTATAAATAAATTACAATCTACCTTGTAATCCTTGAAGCTCCTTAAGATTAGTTGATCCTACCAAGTTTGATATATCGTTAACCTTATCACGATCAACACATATTCCCACTTTGAATACTACAAAGCCAAGCATCTTACTAGCTTTGGTAATAAAGACACACTTCTTAGGATTAAGCCTAAGATCATATTTGAGACATCGTTTTAGCACAAGGTCAAGTTCGTGCACATGGTCATTGGACATTTTAAACTTAATGACTATATATAATCACTAAAGATATACATCATTGCCCACTGATAAGTGGCTCCTATGTTCTTTAGACCAAAGGGCATTATGGTGTAACAAAAGATGACCCAAGGGGTCATGAAGATCATATATAGTTCATGTTCTAGGTTAATCCTAACTTGGTTGTATCTTGAAAACCAATCCATGAAGGATAATCAAGCATGTCCAATAGTAGTATTGATAAGTTGGTCAATACCAGGTAAAAGGAAATCATCCTTGATGGTTGCCTTACTCAAGTCTTAGAAATTGATATAGATACATATGTTCCCATTTTTCTTATAGACTACCACTATGTTGGATACCCATTCTGCATAATCAACTACTCTAATAAAACCTACCTAGTAGAGCTTTGTGCTTTCATCATAGACTACTAATGCAAAATCTAGTATAATCTTATAAACTTTTTGCTTAACTGGCTTGACACTATGATTGAGTATGATGTTATGTTGCACTAGGTGTGGATCAAGACCTAGCATATCTTCATATGACTAGGCAAAGACCTTAATATTGTCTTGGAGGAGGTTGGTAATGTCTTGAACCTATTGATATTCTAGTGAGGAAGTTAGTTTTAGTATTTTCTCCATACCACTATGGGTCCTAACAGGAACCTTAACTAAAGAGTCTTTGGTAATGTCACTAGCCTCAAGGTCAAGGGTTTTGACTAGCTTTTCAGGCCATTCTAAAGGTTTCTCTATAGAGGCTATGTGGTCGACAAGATCTTCAAGCTCAAGATTTAGGCAATGAAGATCAATAAATCATTCAACATTCCTATCGGATTTACTTAGGCTCAAAGGCAAACTAATTTGCTCCTAGGTGTCCATACTCCAATCTGACATGTCAATTATAACCACATTAAGTAGCACCTAGTGAATAAAATGAGTAAACAGTACCAAAATAATGTAAAATACTTTAGTAATAATGCATGGATATGCCAAAACATATTACATCGATGGTCTGGAAAGGTTTAAACAAAGCCACTAAGGTTATAAGAGGTAGGTGAAACAAATGGGATGAAGCATAAGCCAGATAAGGTCAAAGATGATAGAATGGAGCTAAATGAAGGCCAAATGATTATCACACTCCATTCAATAATGTTGTTTAAGAGAAAAACATGGTCAATAGAGAGCATATAAGGGGATTTAAGGTGGATAAGGTGCATTGAAGGCTAAAAAGCATGAAATGAGACTAAATAAGCACCAAATGATGGTCAACTAGGATTAAGTAATAACCAAGTGATGGTTGAGCCCCATCAAATGATGTCAAACAAGGCTAAATCCTGGTCAACTAAGGTAACAAAAGAGAAGGTCAACCAAATAAGGTAAAAAAATGCTAACTAGTATGAAATAAAGACCAAATGATACCCAAATGATGATCAAATAATAGTCAAATCCTATCAAATGACATAGAACAAGGTCATATCAAGGTGAAACAACATGGACTAATGTCAAGTCATGTCAATTAAGGTTAAATGGTGCTAAATGATATAAAAATTTGGTGGGACAAGGCCTAAATGATGATAAAATGATAAAAATTAAACCAAATGATTAATCAATGAAGACCAACAATGCTTAACAAGGTTAAAATTAGTTGTAACACCATGCAACAAGGCCAAAAAAGTTAGGGTGGAAAACATGTGGTAAAAAATGGTCAACACTAGTTAATTAAGATTGGATTTTACCAATTTTAGGCCTAAGTGGGCCATAGTTGAGGTCTACAAGGTTAATGGGGGAGTTTGGGCACTTGGTGTGGCCTTTTTAACGTAGTTTGAAGTAAAAAGTGAAGCTCTTTCTTCTAACTATGTTGGAGCTTAGTTGGGACTACGTTGGCCAATGTAGTTGGGATATGCTCTAGCATTTGTTAGCATGTCATTTTTAAGGTTCTTTATGCTCATTTTTTTGGGTCTTAATGGTCTGTATGGATGGTCTAGTGGACTAGGGTTGGAGATTGATGAATTTTGGCATTTTTTTGACTTCTTGGAAGTCACAAATGATGTCAAGATTGCAAACTAGACTAGGACTATGCTAGCCAACATAGTCTCAATGTAGTCACATTATAAAAATGGATTTGTGATGTCTCAGTATTGAAATTAGTTTTCCATCAGCTTCCTAGGGTAATGTAGGATCTTGGAAAGCCTAAATTGGTCATTTGGAGGTCTAAACAAGCTATTGCATGTGACGTTTTGGCACCAAAACCTTATGACTACGCTGGCCAACATAGTTGGGAGTGGTTTTAGTATAGTTGGATCAAAATTTGAACATTTCATGGTCAAAATAAGGCCAAACTATAGCTCACTTTAGGGTTTCAAGGTTCTAGACTTCCCGAATCAAGTTTTAGTCCATTTTGAGTATTATGGTATTAGTACAATTATCCTAGAGTAAGAACTACAATAGGACTATGCTGGCCAACATAGTCTTGGTCTACCCCAATGTAGTTTCACATGATTCTTGGCTTTTTGTTGGTTTTTTTGGTCAATTGGCAAAGTTCTTGGGTTCTTGGGATTACTCATGTTCATAGCTAGCATTTAGACTCAAAATGGTAAGTTTTGATGATCATTTGAGTGTAGATATGGTCATACATGCCTAGACTACATTGACTCAAAATGGAGTGTATGATACATTTTGATAATTTTTGACTTAGTTTGTAAGGTTTAGTGGTCCTTGGAGCCTCCTGTAGGGTTCTGAGGTTGAGGTGATGCACTAGGAAGTTGATTCAACATGTTCATAACCTATTTTAGGATTCTTAAAGGTGTACTACACTAGGACTATGGTGGCCAATGTAGGCCTAGGCTTTCCTAATGTTGTTTGAAATCTTAGGTGTGTTTCAACTAGCTTTGGTTCCAATGCTTGGTAGTTTAAAGTCATCAAAGGTCTTTGGGAATGTGTGAAGGCCAAGATGTGTTAATTAGAAGGTTGTTTATGGCTTTTGATAATCAACCCTCACCCAACTATGATGGGGCTACACTGGTTAGCATAGTTGGGGTCATTCCTAGCATAGTGACAAGATGGGAGTAGGGCTTATCTTGGTTTTTCTAGGCTATTTTGCATTCATGCTTACCAGAGATTTTGAAAAGGTATGGACTTCAAAGTGTATCATTATAAATGTTATTTTTGGCTCTAGGTTTTTATCCCTATCCAAATGTAATAGGACTATGCTAGCCAACATAGTTGGGGTAGGATTTGACTTATTTTTTATTAGTTTTTTGACATTTTAAGGCTACCAAAGATTACAGGAGGATGTAATGGTTGAGAAATATTAGTTCGAAGGTCACTTGGAACATTTAGTGGTCGTATCCTTGTCAACTAGCATAGTTGAGGATAGGGTTCAGTATAGTTGGTACAAGATAGATGATTTGAGCATTCTTTTGACTAGCTTTGTGAAGTTCCAAAGTTGCTAGAGTCTCTAGCTACGGTTTGAGGCATTGTGTGGATATTCCAGAGTCAATCAAGAGTTTGGTTAATGGTGAAAGATACCATCCCACTTGGAACTATGCTATTTAGCATAGTCAGGGTTCTAGATACTGTAGTTATCCAAAATAAAAAGTTTCAATGTGCATTTTGGCCTTCCTCATTATTCAGTATCCTTCAATGTCAACATCCAGATATCAATTTTGGGCATAGAATTCTTTAGATTCAATCATGCATAGATGAGTAGCTAAGAGGTAGTTTCTGGAAATATTTTAGGTTTAGAAGCCATTCCAAGGCCTTTAGAGGCTTAAACCCTAGTGCAGTTGTTATGAAGAAGCCTAAATCTGAGTGTGTTGGGATTTTTATTGGCTTGTTAAAGAGGCACCTAGTGAGATCCACCTCAAATTTAAATTGTTAAACAAACTGATTTTTCACTAACCCAACATAGTCCTACCTTCTAATTGTGATCATGGATTTAGGTGGGAGTTGTGTGAGTGTTTTCAGAAAATGAAGGTTTTGGTGATTAATGAATAAGTTTAGGAGTGATTTCCACATTATAGTTTTGCAAAATCAAACTTCTCACACCACCTCCAATCTATAGCGCATAGCATCAAAGCTTTTAACTTGTTCCTAGCTTTAACTACACCTTGAGAATTGAGAACTTAGAAGGAAGGGTTGAATAAGTTCCCTAACTTGCAATTAAACTTATCATACAAAACACACCAAAAATTACATTGTTCCCCAACTTGGGTAGTCCATACTCAAAGGGTAGATTCCTTACACACCTCCAAACTTTGTTTCTTCCAAAATGTGGTTTAGAAGGCACAACAAGCTTTTAAATTACTAAACTCTACACCAAAGTGTTTCATTGCTACAAAACCACTCAACCCCACAAGGTTCCAATAAGCTCAAAATGTGGTTTCAAGGATCCCATGACCTTTACAAAATTGAGCTCAACTCCACAGTATTTTGACACTACAAAATCACTCAATCTTGCAGCATCCCAATAAGCTCAATATGGATGCCTTCTCACAAGAAGTACATCAACCCTACAAGGTAACAAAGAAAGAGAAAGAAAAATAAGAAATGAGTGTAACTCAAATTACAAGTCCTTGTACTTTGAAGAACAATACTATAAATAATCAGTCAAATGATATGACAATGAGGTACAAAAGTACAACAACATAAAATAGGCAATGAGGTACAAAAGTACAACAACATAGAATAGACAATGATAGCTTTGATGTTGACATTACTTTCATAATTACAAATAATTTTATGTCTTCTTATAGCTTTAGAGTTTCTAAAAACACCTTGGAGTTATGCAAAAACTACCCAACGATCAGTATAGACATCTCCTTCAAAGTTGAAATATCTACATGAGTTCATCCATAATTTTGGAGAGACATCTCCTTGAAGAATGGGACATCTCTTAAGAGACATCTACTTTGCAACGGAGAAATCTTCTCAAAAAGGTAGACATCTCTTCAAGTTTTGATTCCTTGAATTTTGAGGATTCCTTCCATCAATTTTCCTTCTCATGAAATCTTGAAGCTTCTTCATTTAACTTGTAGCCTTTAGTTTCTTTCATACAAGTTCATGCTCTCATCTTGCATATGTAGTCTTCAGTTTGATACATCATTGTAGATTTCATTTCCTTGAGTTTCATTCATCGCTTGCAAGATTAACACACTAACACACACACAAAACTATGTTATCCATTTTTCTTAAGGTTTTGACATATCAAAAGGTAAATAATCTTCCCCTTTTTGGTGATGTTCAAAACTTAAGAAAATGGATGAGTAATTATGCAATTTAAATGATAGTAATTGATAAAAAATACTTTAAGACATATAAATTCTAATGGTAGCCCAAGTTATCACTAGGATAGGGCTCTAAAGCTCAAGGCATAGGGTAAAGATCAAAAAGAGATAAAAAAAGATTTCCAAGATCCTATCAAAGGCAAAAGCCTATCTCCATAGTATTATAAAAACAATACATAACCAAGTCCAAACCATATATTCATAGCCATGTACAACAAGATCTGTCAAGATGTGATAGGCCAAAAATTCTTCTCCTTTTTGAACATCATAAAAAAGAAGGGATCACCTCAAGAACCTAATCACTAACCTTAGTTGCATTATTTGAATCGTTACCAAAAGAAGACATAGCATGATAAGGTCTATATGTATTCTTCTCATCATCATTACTACTAGTATTAGAGCTAGATACATGCTACTTAATGTCATCATCTAAAGAGGGTAGCTATACTGGAGCTCTCCATAGATGAACCTTTAGTTGAAATCGAGATGTAACTTGTGGATCTTATTGAGAGGGAGCCTATTGAGAGGAGGTGGAAACACCCTTTCTCTAATAGGTGATGGGATCGGTAGGTATCCACTGAGAGGTAGTTCCAAAGATGCTCTCCAAAGCCTTATGCTTAAATGTTGTCAAGGCATCATTTGGATGATGGGAACTGGGTCTAGCCTGCATGAGCTTAGGAGGCTCTTCATGGACATGTGCCAATTGTGCATTTATCAAATCATATGCTTGAGAAGGTCCAACTACTGCTAAATTTATAAGTCGGGTAGGAAGATCCTTCTCAGTATCTAAAATGAAAGGAGTGGCAACCTCCTCAAATTGCTATCTAGTAGGGGGAAGAGGTACTCTAGCTACGTATATTCTCTTATGGAGGTAAGAGAGATTCATGCCAATCATCCCCAAGGTATGGGCAAATGGCCTAAGAATCTTCTTTAGTAAATATCTCATTTGACTACTAGCTAATTTCAACCTTCTCAATTGAGGAGAGATCTAGGATGGTAATGTAGATTTTTTCTTTTGGGAATTTTGAGGCTTAGTATTGATTTCTACTTCTTCAACATGGGTAGAGCTCCTCTTCTCTGCATATTTTTTGAGGCTCCTCTTGCCTTTAAGCAAAGGCATGTTAGGAATGGAAACATCCCTTTGTCAAATCAACAAACTAATGAGGTGAGGATGCCTAAGGATTCTCTCCTTGATGAAAAAGCCTAACATGTCATGACAAAGAGTATGACCCAAGTTTGATGGTTGTCCTTTAAGAAGATAGTATAAAATAAACAATTGGGTGGAAAAAGAATAATTATAGCTTTCCCCTTTTACAATGATGTTATACAAAATAATGAGTGATAGGATGAAAGCATCTGGGACTATTTGACTTCTATAAATCCTTCCACTATGAAGAGACACTAACTCCCCAAACAATGCATCACAAAATTCATCTTGGGAAACTTGAATCACATCATTCATAAAAATATCACTCATGGAATGAATGGTGACTCTAAACACATCAGCACTAAAAATCCCAAGTAATGCATTAATGACTTACATCAATTAGAAAACCCCTAACCATGGTAGTGAAGGCCTCAATAGAAGCATTTGTTATAACAATGTTATAGTAAAATTCTCTAATGAGAATTTTGGGCACATAAAAATTCATAGAAATGAAGGTAGCCTAGTTCAATACTTGGAAGAAACTCATTAACTTATTTTATCTATGTTGTGGAAAAGAAAGAGAACACTTAAAAATGATAGAAATGGTTCAAGTTAGCTCAAATTGGTGTTAGGAACTCACTAATTTGAATTGAGGATTATAGGTATTTACAATGTTGGTGGAGGCTTCTTTTGACTTCTTACTCCTCTTAGGCAGTGCTCTTGACATTGCTACATTCTTGTGGGCTAGGCTTGTTGAAGAATTAGCACAAATTAAAGCTATTTATAAAGCCTCGATCATCTTCCATTGGCCATCTACGTTAAAATGAATGAAAAATGAGGGCTTGAATTTTTATAATAGCGTTAAAAGAGGGTTTTAAATGAAAATATGGATGTATCCTTTAAATGATAGAAATATCTGTTGCACTTTAAAACCCTAGGTAGACATCTCCTTTGAGAAGTAGATGTCTTTGCCATGACAAAAGGAAACATAGGGAGATGTCTCCTTTAAGGAGTAGACATCTCAAAGTAGATGTATCTTTTAAAAAGTAGACATCTCATTGGAGATGTCTTAGTAAGGGAGAGTTCAACAACAAAAGGCTTAGGGATGACTACTAAAGATTATAGTCTTAAAATATAGTGAATTAAATACTTACCTCTACTTACCTTCCTTGCTAAAGAGGAGGAAGAAATGTTTAGGAATTTTGAGAATGAGATCCCTATTTTGAGGTACCTCCTTTCATATAGATTTCATCTATTTCCAAGGACTAGATTCCTTTACCAAACTCATTTGAGAGGATTTTCATGTTATCATGTTCCTTTTTCTTAATTCTCCATACCCTCATCATTTCCTTGCCCTTTATCTTGTTATCCTATACAAATTTCTTTCTAGACACATTTTGATAAGACCAAGGAGTTCTATGATATGTCCATTTATTCATATGATAATTCTTCAAATTACAGCCCATTGCTTATGTACAAATTTATTACAATAATAGCACCTAACCCTTATATTTTAATAAAAGTTATTAGACTTTGAAATAATCTTTTGGCTAAATGGAGTGCTAGTAGTTACCTTTTGTTTTGATCTCTTTGTGGGTATGCTTATCCTTGTTAATAACAATCTAGTTCACTTTTATAATTTGAACTTCTTCCTTGCCCAAGAACTATTTGAAGAGATTCCTTTCCTTTGACCAACCCTTCATTTATAAGTTTAGTGTGTGCAAGTTCTTCTTTGGCCTACTCATAAGTCAAGGTTAGTTTTTCATTCTTATCCCTTAGGTCTACAATTTCTTTTATGAGATCTAAAATCTTTACATTTAATGAAGAAATATCTCGATCCTTTATTTTTAGTGTTTATCTAACTCTATATAGAGACTTTGAAATGACAAAATTTCCTTACACAAACAATCATACCTTTCTTAATCATTTTTAGATTGATCACCATCTGAGAGGCTAGTACTGTCATCTATGAGTGCCATACAAATGAGATGTGAATCTTTTGTATCATCATCCACATTGTTACTTGGTTCTTCATCATCCCAACTTGTGTAAAGGTTGGTCTTTTTCAAATCCATATCATTGTCATCTTTTTGTTGCAACATATCATTACTAGAACATTTGAAGGTCACATGGCCTCTTACACCACAAACCTAACATTATATTAAAAAGAAACAAAATTATAGTTTGAAGAATTCTTACCTCTAACCTTACCTTTGGTGTTGGATTGGTTGGGTCCTTGTTAATAGTTCTTACCACATTTTCCTAAAATCCTTTTAATCCTTCTTAATAGAAGAATAATTTCTTCTTGATTGTTCACTTCTTGATCTTTTGGGTTCTTTTCTTTGGATGTTAATTCCAAGGAAATGGGTTTTTCTCTTATTTCCCCTTCACTTATGAGATTCATTTCATAAGCAATAAGAGTGCTTTAGAGTTTTTTTAATTTTAAGACAAAAAAATCCCTAATTTCCTCCATAGTTGTAACCTTGGGTCTGAACTTAAGTTGGAGTGTTTGAATCATTTTTATTATTACATCACTTTCATGAAGGTCCTTACTTGTACCCCTAATTGCTACAACTAGATCATTAGCCCTAGAGAAATAGTCTTTTATCTTTTCACCTTCTTTCATTTTGAGCTTTCCATACTCACTTTGTAAGACCAAAATTTTAGATTATTTGATTATGGATGTGCCTTCATAGGTAGCTTCTAAGGTTTCCCAAATTTCCTTAGTAGTTCTACAACCATCCTATTGAATTCAGACTTATTTAATGCACAATATAAACAATGTTTTGCTTTGGAATCTTACATAAACTTATCTCTTTCTTCTAATGTCCACTTGCTTCATGGTTTGAGGGCCTTCGTTGTACTATCGATATGTGGTGTGTAACCTTCTAGGAAGGACTTCCAAATCTCAAACTCCATTGACTTGAAGAAGCCTTGCATCCTGGCCTTCCAATAAGCAAAATCAGACCCATCAAACATTGGTGTCTTTGAGTATGATGTCCCCTCCATAGATTACTCTTGAAGATTTATGTTGAACACAAGAGTACCAAGCTCCAATACCACTTGAGGATATAGAACTTAGCAGGGGTGGGGGGGTGGGGGGGAAGGAGTTGAATAATTTTTCCAATTTTCAATCAAAATTGTCACATAAAACACACCAAAAATTATGTGATTCTTCAAATTAGGTAGTCCACACTTGGAGGGTAGATTTCTTGTACACCTTCATACTTTGTTTCTTCCAAAATGTGGTTTAGAGAATAATAAAACTTTCACAAGCACTGAACTTCACACTAGAGTGTTTCATCGCTACAAAGCCACTCAACCCCACAAGATCCCAACAAGCTCAGAATATGATTTTAAGGATCCCATGACCTTTGAAAACTTAAGCTATGCTCCAAAGTGTTTTGACACTAGAAATTCACTCAATCCTATAGAATTTCAACAAGCTTAATATCAATGCCCTCTCTCAAGAAGCAAATAATCCTTGTATGATAACAAAGAGGAAGAAAGAAAAATAAAAAATTAGTGTAACTCAAATTACAGGTCCTTATACTTTAATAAAAAATACTACAAATAATCAATCAAATGATGTGACAATAAGGTACAAAAGTACAACAACATAGAATAGACAATGATAGCTTTGATGTTAACAATACTTTCACAATTCTAAAGAATTTTATATCTTCTTATAACTTTAGAGTTTCTAAAAAAACCTCAAAGTTTGTGCAATGGTCATCTAATGGCTAGTATAGATGTCTTCTTCAAAGTTGGGACATGTAATTCAATTAAACCTTAATTATGGAGAGATGTCTCCTTGAAGAATGGGATGTCTCTTGGGAGATGTCTTTAGGGAGACGTCTACTTTGTAATGGAGATGTTTCCTAAAAATAGTAGACATCCCTTCAACTTTTGGTTCCTTCAATTTTGAGGCTTCCTTCCATCAATTTGGCTTCTCCTCAAATATTTAATCTTCTTCATTTAACTTGAAGCCTTCATTTTATTTCATACTTACCCATGCTCTCATCTTGCCTATGTACTCTTCATTTTGATACCTTGTTGTAGATTTCATTTCCTTGATTATTTTCTTGAGTTTCATTCATTGCTTGCAAGATTAACACATACAAAAAAAACCTATGTTCTCCATTTTTCTTAAGGCTTTGACATACCAAAAGTTCAACACACCTATCTTCAGCATAGCCTAGTCATCCCACACTAAGGAGTAAGCATAGTTGCTAGGGGTTTTTGGAAGCTTGAAGATTTAGGTGATTTCTGCATTGTTCGTTAGAGATGTCAAGTAAGAGAGCTTTCATCAACAATAATATAACCTTGGAGAATGCTAATGTAGCTACAAGAGAGCTTTGTAACCTACCATAGCCTCTTATTAGTGAAGAACCATCCTTAATGACTCCCAGGTACACCACTCTTCGTCATTTCATAAGAAAATTCATTGAAATCCTAGGCATTTTTTCTTGTTTAGGTTTATGCATTGAGTGAAATTTAATTTTGTAAAATTCCTATGTTAGATCTATGCCATGTTTATGCTATGTTATAAATTTTGTTACAGTATTTTCTATGCATTTTTTGTAGTTTCCCACAAAAAAGCAGTGTCAATTTTATATATTTATGTGTGAAAATGGCTTTGAATTTTCATTTTTTATGGTTGTGGGGTTGTAATACATCATTCAATAGTCAAAATGGTTATTGAACCATTGTATTTTAAATTATGATGAATTTTTTGTGAATTTTTCTATAAGCCAATTCATAAGGTTTTTCTAGTTTTTTGTTGTTTTTTTTATGCTAGTTTTCCATATTTTTCTGTAAAAATAGTTAATAACTTTTGGTTTTCTGGGTTGTAATTTTTTTTCTTTTTTTTTATTGGTTCAAAAAGCTATAGAATCACTAAATTCCAATCAACGGTTAATTTTCTATGAATTTTTTCATAGATTAGTGTACATTGAAATCTTTGGTTTTTATGGTTTTACCCTTATGAAAATGGACAACTTTGACACTTGAGAGAATTTTTTTAGTCAACATCCTAGGTTCCTAGGGTTTTTCAAAGGTGTTAGGAGGAGCTTGGTGTTGGTTTCAACAATTTTGAAAATTTTTTGATATTTTTTATCAAAGATTTACTATAGCCATTCTCTATAGTTTTGGGATCATATCCAATTTTCGTGGAATTTTGTGAAGGCCTTGGGTTGCTATGAAAATTTTTCCTAGGCTTGGTACTACAACTTAAATGCTAGATTTTGTTGAATTTTATGTGTTCCCAATCCCTAGACTTACAAAAAAAATTTAGTTATAATTTATCATTTGTAAATTGCCTTATACAGTTACATTGTTAACTATCAAAACTATAAACCTCCCTAGCTATATAGGTAGTGTTGGTGGGGTTTTTGAATTTTAATGGTTATGTTCAAAGGTTTCTAATATTGGATATACATTTAATTTTAATTTTAAATAATCACTTAAATTTTTCTAAAAATTTTAACAAGCCTCCCTAGAGTTTTTACTACAGTTAATTTCACTATTAACTAGGATTTCTAGCAAAACGTTTGCAAAATTTAAGTTGGGAATTTATGACTTTGTTATAGGTACAATCTATTTTTCATGGATCCAATGTTTCTACATAAAAAATTTTATTATCTCTTATGAATATTTCACCATGCAATTGTTATTAGTTGCTAGTAGGTTACTTGGTCCTATCAGGTTGTTATATGTAAATTTGTTCATGATTTTTGTTACTATATTGTTTTGGTCCTAAGTGTTAAAACTATGAATTTGGTTACTTGTCTTAAATGAAAACATCGATAGTGAGTTCATGTTACCATTGATTTTTTTTTTGTATTTGTTCATTTTTTTATGGTTATTCATGGTTGCTATTGTTGTTATTGTTGTTATATCATGCAAGGCTTTTCTAGAATCCATCCTAGTGGTCATTAAGCTAATTGTGTTCCTCTACTATATCCACACACCAGGGCCTAACACCCTACCTACAAACATGATCTTAGAGAGTGGATGCTTATGGTTTCAATTGGGAGCAAAGGAATTCTTGGCCTACTTACTCCAAAAATTAGTTTGATGGTGTGATCACACTTTCCTTTGGAGACAATGTTGATAATTATGGAGACCTTACTATCCCACTCTATATGTATGATCATCAAGTTCATAGTTGGCAATTCTCAAAATCACATTAAGGGTGAACAATTCGAAGGCATATACACTAGAGGAACATGCAAGTTGTTCAAAATATGGGATATGTCCAAATTCATTCAATACAATGTGAATCAACACATTATTGGTTAGTCACTCTGCCAACATGTTGTTATAGAACCCTCTTAACACTGTCTACCATTTGGAGGGGTAAGTGCAAAGTTAAGTTATTTTTGATTTTCTTTTGGTTTTCTTAGGCTATTTTGGCTTAATGGTTTTTATTTTGGATGACATGCTTGCAAGTACAGGATGCATGACCAAGGGTTAATCAAGAGTGACTAGCTCTTTCTTGTAGCCCAAATAGCATTGGGGGTATTTACCAAAGGCCACGTGGTGAGGCTCACTATAATGAAGCAACTTAAGGATGACTTTAGTAGGTGCACCACATGTTATGCCAAAGCCTACAACAAGTGCTTGGCACATGGGATAGCTCGTAGTTGGTGAGGAATCCCTAATTTTGGTGTAGAGACACATATCCCCCTTAGTGTTACCACACTACCTTTACCAAGCAAGTAAAGTAAGAATTCTTGTCTTCTTTTCTATTATATTTTATTTTATTGTTATGCTATGTAAACATGTTTGTAACTACATAATTGTAGGTTATTTAGGCTTTAATTGTTTAGATGGTTTTATTGGTATGGCTATAAACATGGCTTTAATTGGTTATATGTGTTATCATTTTGGTTTTATGTGATGTTCCTATGCTTAAGCTAATTGGCTTTTTGTTGTGTTGTAGGGGCTACCTCTTCCTCTACCATCATCTTGATCACTTTAGGATGCCCTAAGGAAGCTCTTATCCTTAAGCTTACTAAGGTGGATTTTTCATAACAATGTTTGGCTAGTCAATTGGCTAGAAACATCTAAGAAAAAATCACTAATGTAGTTCTGCTTGATCTTTTCATGGCCCCTAGTCCAACCATCACTACCCTAGATATTATGAACATCATCGACTTCTTTAATGGAGTCAAGAAGTTCATCACCCACATTCATAGTATGCCTATCACCCTAGTCATCAATGAATCCACCTTCAGTGACCTCTTTGGCATTCCTCATGAGGACTTGAAGGTTGCTACCAAAGCAAGGAAACAGGTGGAACACTAGGAGGAAGTGGAAGATTGGCTAAACACTCACTGTAACCATAAGGAATTGTCTCTAGACCAATTTCATGTTATAGAGGCTAAAGAGGCATATTCTTTGTTCCATTCCTAGGTGTTCCATAAGTTGTTTTTATAAGAAATAATCATTGGCATTGAATAGACATCGGCCATGAAGAAGGTTCTCATCAAGGATGCTCAATTTAACTAGGCTACTCATTTGGTTTTCAAGCTAAATGGGAAGATCCTAAAACTCAAGAACAACCTTACGATGAAATTCCACATGCATTTTTCATTTTTTGTGGTACATCTAAGGAGGTTCACAGAGTTCCTAGTGGTGCAAAAATATGGATGATGGATATGCCAAGACCCATCCCAAATTTCTAAGCCTTGGGTGAAACTCATTTATCCCACCATGCAGGCTCAAAATCAAGCAAAGGATGTTGAGAAATCATTGTCTATCACCACTAAGCATTTTAGTGATGTACATTATGCTTCCCCTAACAACATGGGAATTGATCCCTAAGTTACCATAGGAAATGTTAAAAAGGCCAAGAAATTGCATGCCAAAGCTGGAGGTGCAGCTAGTGAAAAATTGAAGAGGCCTATGGTTGAGGAAGCAACACCAATGATTAAGTAGCCCACAAAGAGGAGGCTTGTGATTAAACATGGCCAAGTGAATCATGTGATCATGGGTATGTTTTAGTTTATCTTATTTTTAGGTTGTTTTGTATTTTATGCTTTACATTATAAGGCTATGTCATTAATTTGTTTTAGGAAAAATGTACTAAGTTGTTCTATGTTTTGTCTTTGTTGTTCTTGTAGACAAGCAACAAGAATTAAGAGCCCAAGTAGCAGTGGTAGAGGTAGAGCAAAAACTCCTGAAGGAGGATTTTCTATTGTGGCATGAGGATAAGGGACTATCCAATGTTGCATTGGATGACCTTGATGCTATATTTGATGGTTCATAGCTTGGTGAACTCCCTATTATCATGCTAGATGATATCCTAGGTATTAATAAATCTTGTTATTATGTGTTGAATTTTATGTTTTCATTTTTAAAGCTTGGTTTTAACTATATAAGCCATAGTTATGCCTATTGTAGCTCTTGATCCCTAGCTATGTGCCTCAACCTCTACATTCTACATGAAATCATGGGTAGAGATTCCCAATAAAATGGAGTTCATACATGGGGTAGCTGAAGACATGATTGATCAGTTACAACAAATTGCTCCCAATGTTGGTAAGGTTCTTAATTTATTTTGCCATTAATGATTTTTACTTTGTTTATGCATTTTTTTTGTTCATGTATGTTGGTTATGTGGTCTTACTGGTTTGGAAGTTTTGTGGGTATTTTTATTTTTTATTATTTTTAATATGTGTGTTTTATTGTTATATTACTTGTAGTCTATAAGGTTTGATGAGGTTTTGACCATACCATGGAGATTGATTCATTTCCTAACCTACCTCCTGAACTAGAGAAAAAGACATGGAATTTGTATGAAAGTGATACTAGATGTGCACTTTCATGTGCTAAAACTTCGTGGGAGTGCCAACATTCTAATGACTTCCTATGAGAATAAGTTATGATGTTGGAAAAAGAAACTAAGAGCTAGGTTGAGGTGATCAAGGATCTCTAAGATTATAAGGGATTCTTGGAAGCCCAAGTGACTAATAGGGACTCCTTGCAAACCAAGAAGATAATATATGCACGTTATTGGAATGCCATCCACAACAATGTTGTCCTTGCCAATGAGGTCAAAAAGTAGAAGCTATAGATGGACTTGTTGGCTTACAAAGCTAGGGAGTGGAGAGATAATTGTGCCTGGGTCCTTGAGTGGGTCTAGGCATAGAAAGACCATAAGAAAATGTATATGGACTAACATGAGGCCTATCTTAAGTGGTTATAGAATGAATCCATTGAATGGCACAAGTTGGAGCTATTCATGAAGGAAATTCAAGTAGAGAGCATCTTCAAAGTATTTGAAAGCTCTTTGATAATTGCTAATTTCCAAACTCCTCATGTCTCTACTACTTCTAGGGAGGTGACTACCACCACATTTTCATGGGAGCCATCCACATGGACCGAGATCAATGAGAGTAACATCCTTACAAGTGTTAATCTAGGGGAGGTTGACTGAGCCCACATGACCAAGGACCAAATCCTCCATCACTCAAACCCTCCCAGGTTTTCTTGTTCTATTTTATTTTATTTTATCATGTTTTATATTTTAGTTTAATTTAATTTCACATTATTTTGATTATTAATTATACTTATGTTATTGTGGTATAGGTACTAGGTGACATCAGTAGCCCTAGTAGTGATGACGCTAGAGATGCTCTTCGACCCCCTCTAGTTTCACCTTAGCACCATCCGTTGGCTATGTCTTTGGTTATCTTTATTATTGTTGTTTATGTTGTTGTCATGATATTTTGGCTAGAGTTAGCTATGGATTGTTGAAAGATGGTTTATTATTTTTATGCATTGTTTAAACCTTTTATCATACTATGTGAGCTTTGCTATTATGCTATAGACATTTCATCTATTATTTTTTAAAATTTTAATTTTGTTTGTATGTTTAATGCTTAATGTTTCATACATGTTATACGTTTTACATTTTCATTCATGTTATAAGGCTATGTTGGTTAAATATGTAAATCAACTAGGCAACTAGGATGTGAACTAGGTTGTAAAAAGGTTACAAAATTTTTTCTTATAAGGCTATGTTGGTTAAATATGTAAATTACCTAGGAAACTAGGATGTGAACTAGGTTGTAAAGAGGTTACAAATTTGTTTCTAGTTTTAGGCTATGGCAGGCCATAATTTTTGCTAGTTTTAGGCCATAGAAGGCCTTATACATTGCTAGTTTTAGGCCATGGTGGACCTTGATGTTGTCAATTTTAGGCCTTAGTGAGCCATATGCATTGCCAATTTTAGGCCATGGTGTGCCCTATGATGATGCTAGTTTTAGGCCTTAGTGGGCCATATGCATTTCCAATTTTAGGCCATGGTGGATCCTATGATTTGAAAATAAAATTTTTATCAATTTTTTTATGTTTTAAAATTTTTATGAGTTTTTAGGTTTTAAAGTTTTTATGGTATTTTTATGTTTTATGTTCTAAAATAGCCAAGACATGAAGGTAAATGATAAATAAGAATAAACCTTAGAATACATGTAAAGTAAAGTTGAAATAATGTATAACAAAGTAAAGCAAAATAGTGCATGCAAATAATATTTTAACTAGGCTAAGAAGGCCATAGAAAAAGAAGGCTACATGGTTATAGATGCAAGGGTGAGTGAATTGGTGGTATGCATCAATTGTATAAGTATTTCCTAATCTTTGAAAACTTAGGAAAGGTATATGGTCTACTCTTTATGATTTTATACTTCCCATTTCCTTTGCTAATCATGTTGAAAGGGAGCTCCTCCCATGATGCATCAATTGGTTCATCATTGTTGATTTTGACCTCTTATGCTCTATCAAGCTTCTTAACTTCGTGGTTAACAATAGGAGTTTCTTCCTAAAACTCCACTTCAGATCCTTGTTCTATGTCAACATTGTTGATTGCCAAAGGAACCGCACTATCGAAATGTATTATTATCTCACCTCCCTCATAAGGTAGCTAAATTTCTTAGTGAATGGATGAGGAAATAGCTCATAATTAAGCTAGCCAAGGCCTTCCCAAGATGAGATTAAATCTTGGTATCTATTTGAACAACAAGAGGTTGGCCATTATGAGAAATTATTTCCCTACCACAAAGTCTAAAGAAATGAAACCTTTTATGGCAACCCAAGATCCATTAAAGGATTTAAGTATAGAAGTTGAAGTATATTGCATATGCTCCATTAAGTCTAAATGTTCAATGATAGTGTAAGGTATTATGTTAGTTGTCACTCTATCATCAACATGCACCCTATGTACCTTGTATTGTCCTATCCTTATGGTTATGAAGAGGGAGTACTTGGTTCTCTTGCCATCCTAGGGAGTGATCTTGACTTTGTTATCACAAAACACTAGTGTTGTTAACTTCGTTCCTTCCTGTAGTTAAGGTGGTACCATCACTGCATGGGTGTAATCTTCACTAGCAAGGATGTCCTTACTAATAATAATAAAGATCAACATCTTCACTAATGCTTCATGGTGTGAATTGGAAGTCATTAAAAGGTCATGTAGGCTAATGCAAGTGTTCTTTTATTTTAGTGACTACTTGACCTATTCCATAGTATTGAGGAAGACCTTGTCATTGGTTTTTGACTTCTCATTTTTTTTATTCTTGACTTCCTCCATGTACCCTAAGATGCGAAATTCATTTTTCATTGGTTGTGTTTTGATCTCTTTCCCCTTCCCTTATAGCTTGGGGTCCTTCTGTGGTTGAGTCGTTGAAGAGGCCTGAGTGTTAGGGCTCATTGGAATAGATGATATGGGAGTGGACTTCAGTGGATCCACATTCTTCCCTACCTTGGCTAACTTGTTATCCTTTTTCTTAGGCTTTGGTGTGGCCTCATTACATTGTTTGCTTGGGGATTTCCTATTGTTGTTGTTTGGTTGAGAAGAAGCCATTGTGTTGGCCACTACAAGAGGATGTTGTCCAATTGCAAGCATAGATTTGGTTGTAGTAAGAGGGGGTACTTTGATCACAAAAGGCTCCTTGGGAAGCATTGGGGATGGTGTCCTTACAAAAAATGGGATCTTTGAACCAGTAAAATTTGAAGGACCTTCTTCATTGCGAGGAGGTACTTGAATCACAAATGGCTCCCTCACAGGTCTTGAATTGTGGCTTACATTGAATGTTTCCATAGTATATGGGCTATTGTTGGCATTCAATGGATCATTATAGATCTTCATGGATTGGTTATGAGGCCTAACTAGGTTAGAGGGCTTGAGTATTAACTACCCTTGTCTATCATCCTCTGCATGTCATCCTTTAGCATTAGGAAAAAGTTAGTATCATGACCTAGGAATTGATGGTAGTCGTAGAAATGGTCAAGCTTGAAGTACTTAGGTAATAGTGGGTCATCCTTAGCTACAAGAGTGGATTCTTTGGTTATCTCTCATAACCAATCATGCCTCTTATAGGCATTTTTTGTCATTTTTTAATATTGAATTCTCCAACTCTTTAATAGCTAATCCAAGAGTTGAAATGATCCTAGTGATAACCTAGTGTACTTTAACCAATCTTTTCATTCAAAGTTAGACCTTGTATTGCTTAATCTAGAGTCCCCAAACATTGATGGTTTTTTATTGATGGTAGGGGCCTTGATTTAATATGTCTTAAGGTCTTATGTGGTTTTTTTCTCTTTGGTCATAGTGGCCATGACTACACTATTTTGTCTCCTCTTCTTGTTATCCTTCCCACTTGTGTTGGTTCTTGTATGCTAGATAGGCAAGGTCATGACTAGCCTTGGTGACATCCTCTATGTTCTTGGTCGGAGAATAGACTTGACTAAGTGAACGTAGGCCTAAATAATATATTTTTAACTTAATAAATGTTAACCACCCCCTTAAATATGGTGAGAAGGTAAGCATTGGCTATTAGTTCTAAAATCTCATTGAGAAGAGGATTCCATCATTGTATAAAATTTTGTATGGGCTCAAGGGATCCTTACTTGACCTTCATTAGTTGGTCAAGATTTGTGTTAGGTTTTAAGTTATACTTGAAATGGTTAATGAAATATGATATTAAGTCTTCAAGTGAGGATATAGATCCTCTTGGCAATGCATAGTACAAATCCAAGGCTTTTCCAATAAGGAGCATAGGGAAAATCCATATTATGGTATGAAACCAAGCTTGCAATAATAGATACTTAGAACAAAAGATTATAAGGTGGTAATTGGGGTCTCCTTCTTAAGGATTGTAGAACTTAGAAGGGTGGGGGGATGAATAAGTTCCTCAAATCAAAAATTCTCCAACACAAAGCACACACCAATTTAATGTGGTTTCCTAGCTTGGGTAGTCCACACTCAGAGGTTATATCACTTGCACACCTCTAGACTTTAATTCTATAAAATATGGTTTGAAGGGCACCACACCTTATACAATCTCTAAGCTACACTCTGGAGTGTTTGATTACAATGAAACCACTCAACCTTGCAAGGTCCTAACAAACTTAGAATGTGGATTTCAAGATCCCACAACCTCTACAACTTGAGCTTCACTTTGAAGTGTTGTGGTGCTACACCAACATTAAATTCTAGTAGGATTCCAACAAGCTCAAGGATGATGCCTTCTTTCAATAAGCACATTAACCCTAGTGGGGCAACAAGAAAGAGAAAAATAAATTACAAGGGAAGGATGCAACTAATTTACTAGTTCTTGTACTTTTAGGTATAGCACAATAGATGACAACAATAGTACAAAAGATAGTACAATGAAGCACACAAAATAATAGAATAATATGCATAATGATTTCTTAATGTTGATACTTACTTACATATAAAACTTACACATTTCCCAAGAGAGTGAAGTCTTCTTGTAGCCTTGATGTCTTCAAAATCACCTCAAAATTCATGCAATTTCTATCTAATGATCACTGGAGACATCTTCTTCAAGAATGAGACATCTCACTACATCATACTTTCATTCAAGAAAGACATATTCTTGACAAGGGAGGTGTCTTCTTCACAAGGAAGATGTCTATTGTTTCTAAGAGATGTCTTCTTCTGAGTAACCTTCAACTCAACCAAGACGTCTTCATCATTAGGGAGACATATTTTCTTGATAGTAGACATCTACTATTTTTGTGAGACATCTTCACTATTTCTTCTTTACTTTGGAAAAGATGTCACTACTTTTAGGAGACGTCTTCACTTAATGGAAGATGTCTTCTCTTCAATTAATTCTTCAATGCTGAGGCTTCCTTTTGACTTCACTTGATGGGAGATGTCTACTAATTCTTGGAGATGCCTTCTCTATAATTAATTCTTCAATGTTAAGGTTTCCTTTTCAACACTAGAGTTGAGATTGGAATTCTTCATTCCTTATCCATGTTCTTCAAACTCCTACATGCTTCCTTGAGACCTTATAGATTTCCTTCTTCTTTAAGCTCTCCTTTTATCTTAATCTAAGTTCTTACCCTACACACACAAAAATCACACAAGCATCCTTTATCTCCATTTTTCTTAAGGTTTTGACATGCCAAAAGGTCAACAATTCTTCATTATACTTGATGAACCAAGGTATGGAAACATCTGAAGGAAGAGTTATTTGTGGGACAATAGGACTAATGGGATCATCCTAATAGAAGTCCATTAGTTTGATTATCTGGGTTGTTGAAGCTTTGAGATTCTGTATCTCTTGCATAAGATCTTGGATTATTTTGAATGCTTGATCTAGGCTTTGGGGCATTTCAGTGGGCTGGGGGATTTTTACATAATGTTGGGATGTCAGTTAAGAGGTCTATGAACATGTGATAGGTTATGGCACTAAAGGAAGAGGCTGGGTTATTATGGTAATAGGAGAACCAAACAACAACAAGAAGATTAGAATAGGTATTTGGGGGAAAAAGGGCACAAGGGGTGTATGTGATCCTTAGGTCACTTGGGATCCCACTATAGGGTCCACTAGCATGGAGAAGGTGTAAGAAGTGGTAAAGATCACCAGTGTTGGCTGTGCAGACCGTGGCTATGTGGAAAAAGACATGGAGGAGAATAGGGGCATCATTTGAGGCATGGAATGTACTTGATGTTCCACTATGATAGGTGCCAATCCAAACATGGTTGGGTACATAAGAGATGAAGGTTGAGGCTCCTATCCTATAGATGCAATAGGGGAGCTCGAACTAAGTGTGATGGTTTAAGGAGCCAATTGTTAAAAGAGGCTCCCTATAAAGTTGTCTAGTTCAAGCTTAACTGCAAACTCATCTTACTCCTTGTGTTGGCTTTTTAAATTGAACTTCTCACTCTATTCATCCATTTCAATTAGATGAGTTAGTATACATGCATAAGTGTTGTTGAGTGGTTCTTTCATGGGAGGAGGGTATGTATTCCTTCCCATTTCAATGAATTAGCTAATACTCATGTTTGGCCTTGGCCTCCATTTGTAGAATGAGTAGACTAGCTTGGATTTTAGCACAAATGAAGTTGTAGTGATCTTCATTTATGACCAAAAAATCTAGGCTAGTAATTGCCTACACTTAGCCACAATAGGGTCTTTTGGGTCATAGATCCTCACAACATCTTGGTTGGATGTCATATTGATCAAGTTGAGGGAAAACATAGTTAACTACCTAAAAGACATGGTTAATTGTTTAAATTTGGCTTAATAAAATGTATAATTAATTATTTAAATCAAAATTCTAATAAGCGGAGTTATTCAAGGTGCAAAGGGTTATGGCTAAAAAATGATGTAAATTGTAACCATAGGTGTGGTGCATGTTGTAGTGGTAGTGATGTGCACTGCACTTACGAAAATATGAAATTTTTTGGCATTGGAAGAACCAACTACATTGTCTTTACCAATAGGATCTACACTAGAGGATGTGCAATAGATCAATGTATTTCCTAGTTAACTATGCTAGGATAGATGGTGGGATATGATTTTGCTTAGTAAAACCAAGTTGGGAATATTCCTTCTTACAAGAGGTGCATTGGTTTTGGAAGAATAAAATGTAAACCTTTAAGTTTACCAAGAACTATGCTAAAGTTCTAAAAGTGTCTACACTAGCCTTTTACAAAATTTGACAATAGATGAATTTGGATGGCTATATGGATCTATGCTAGTCCTTAGGTCTTAAGTGTAAGTTTCAAGAGGCAAAAGTTGTAGGTTTCAATGTAGACTATGTTAGTTCCAATGAATCTAGCAACTGCTGTGAAAATACTGCAAAAATGCAAATCACCCACAAAAACTACACTGGATATTAGTTTTAGGAAATTGAACACAAATGTTAGGTTTGATTGTAGATATTTGTAGGTTTTATAGTTTAAAATGTGGAAGATTTGATTTTGGAAAATGTTTGGGGTGAAAAATTGGATGGAGGCCCTCCTTCTAGCATAAAACTATTGCACTTGAAAAATTTAGTTGCTGGAAAAATTAAAAATGACATGAGTGAAATACTTTTGACCTTGAATCCCAAGGACCTTTGAGAAAGAGAATCCAAGGTATCCTAAATGATTTGACCAATCACCTAGGGACTTGAAGAATGTAAACAGAGGTAAAAGATGGAAATGAAATTATACATCCAAAAGAAAATAAACACAAAAATTTAAACTTGAAATGAATTTTGCGTAACAAATGAACTATAACCTTTATTAAAATAGAAAGATGCTTAAAGTATAGAGTTCAAAGGCATATAGAATTGTATGCTCGAATGCATAAGAAGCTTCCTTAGACAAAAATTGAAGCCTATTAGAACTGGCAAGTTGTGTTCTATAGTCAAACTCCATGATCCAGGTACTTCCCAACATCAATCACTAAGAACTACAATACCTAGCATAGTTTTTCCATAATGAAGAACATAAAAATACTTTGTAAATAAAATAAAACAAAAAATTTCCATTGAAAGATCCAAAAATTCTCCTTTTAATGCTAGAAACTATTGCACTAGAAAACTTCGATTGTTGAAAAGCTGAAAGTTCTCGATGAAAATAGTTTGACCCTAGATCGCAAGGGCCTCTAAGGAAGAGAATGCAAGGCACCCTGGACAGTTTTTTCGATCACCTAGGGACTTAAGATATGTAAACATATGTAAATAAATTTTAAAGATTTGCAAATCCAAAACTAGAATGAATGCATAAAATAGAATCATAATAACTTGCAAAATAAATGAACTATAGATTTTATTGAAACAATAAAATTGTTGCAAGAGCAGAGTTCAAATGTGTTCAAATTATGTGCCTAAATGAAAAAGGATTCACACAAATGAAGCTTGAAGCCTATTAAAGCTAGCAGGTTATGTTCTACAATTAGCCTCATGGTCTAGGCACTTCCTAACTTCGATTGCTAAAACTCCTTGGTGGTCTCTAATTTGGATCTACTATGTTGATAACAAGAGGGGTAAATGATGTTCTTGAATTTTTGGTGTTGTGGAACTACATTGATAGTTTCTAATGCCTAGCTACTTTCCATTATGCTCTAAAAAATCTCCAAAATGCCAAAGGATTCAAATGCCAAAAGTTGCAAAAGTTATAAAACTTGCAGAATAGAAAGAACCTATTCAATGTGTTCAAAATTTTTCTTTATAAATCATATAGTTGCTAATTTTTTGTTGAAAATTTCTACCATGATTGTTGATAGATTTATGTAATTTGCAAGTGTTGCAGGCCATCATTTCCAATGTAGTTTTCTATTTCTAGTAAGTTTGATGCACTCAAACCATCAAAACTTGTTGAGGGCTATAAATAGTAAATGGACTTTGAAAACTATACTAGCTTCACCAAACTATGCTGACCTTGGAAAACTATGTTGGCTTCATGAAACCATGCTAGCTTTGTGGGATTTTTGCTAGTTGCAAGTAGTATCCTCACTAGCCTTGCAAAACTACATTGGTCTCATGGAATCCTCACTAGCTTTGTTGGAACCATGTTTGGCCTTGCTAGAAAAATGAAAGCCAAATAATTTTAACATTGGATGCAGGTGGTTCTAGCGTAGTTTTGGCTATGACTAACATAAAACCCATGCAAAACCCAAATTTGATAGTTTGCAAGGCATTTTCAGCCTTCCCAAGCCAAAATATAGACATGACATAACTTTTTACACTTGAGAAGTAAGGCTACAACAACTTATGAGGCATTTTTCAACCCCAAAAAGTTAAGTTATGTGAGATTATAGCTAATGGGCTACAAACCTCACATTTTATAATAAATTTTAGCCTCAAGTTCTAATGGTGAAGGTTACCAGTTGCAACATGCATTTTCTTAGTGGTTTTTTATAAAGTAAGAAAATTATTCTAAGCAAAGCATATAGAAAACTAAGGAATGTTGTAATGATAAGAAATAGCTTCAATCTTTATTATTGCACATAAACTATGTCTAAGTACAATTTACTCAAACAAAGATTTCAGTCAACTATGTAACACTACACTATAGGCATTTACTCTATGGCTAAAACTATGAAAACAAACTACAAGACTATGGCTAAGGGTTGGAATTAAAAGTTATTATTTGTATGCCCAAGTGTTCATATTTATAGAGCTACATATATCCCAAGATATCACATCAACGATGACATAGGATGAGCTACGATATTGTTGATACAATATCACATTAATACAAAAATTAGTTTTATCAGTTAGTTGGATTAACAACAAATGTAAAACAGATCTAAATTAAACTAAACTATCCTACTATCCCTTTTGATGAATCACGGTTTGTCAGGCCCTAATATTGGATACTCAGTATCAGGTATGTGATATCACAGCCTGGATAACAATATCAAATGCAGAATATCGTGATTCCTGTGTGGGCCTATAAATATAGCACTCAAGCACATAGGAAAGAGGGAGTTGGTAAGTTGTAGGATCAAATATTTTTGTCAATTTTTAGTTAGTTTTCTGTTCTTTCCCAAGTGCATGCTTGCAGCGTGATGTTTGTAATTGTACAGAACCTTTGTTCGAGTGTGACGTACTTGGACACACATAGAATCAACAATAAATATTGAGATTACTCCATCATTGCAGCATTCACTTAGTTTTTAATTGTTTAATTTTTAATTATTATTTATTTTTTTATTAATTAATATTTCTTTATCGTTATTTACTATTCCTGTTGTTAATGCAGAATGAGTACATCTTAATCACAAACATTTAAGTGTAGCTACTTGGTAACCCAGTAGCGTATCTAGTAGTGCTCAGGTAATGTGCACTTGGTAACCCTAGAAGTAGTACATGAGGTCTAAGATGCATGTGGATGATTAAGGATGGATGCTAATCACACTTAGACTAGCTTAGATTTTATTTTCTATTGTCTATTAGTCTACTCAAGTAATTTCTCATTGTCTTTAGGAGTAAGTATAGATTTAGAATTCACATCATACACCTCACTCTAGACTAAACCATACATGACAAAGCAAATAATACTCCAAGTGGGAAGACATTGAATTGCAATCAATGTGTAACTTTCTAGATACCACACTAGTCTGTCTATCGAGTTCAACTGGATCATCCATACATGCTCGTATTTGTATGGTTGAGCATAGGGGTATCTCACTACTCATCATTGTCGTCGTTGCCAGGGACGATGCTAGTTATCTAGATTAGTTATATCATAAAATATCACTATAATAATGTTTTAATGATAAATCTTTTAGAAAAGAAATTTACTTCAATTAAATCACACACAATTCACACCAATGTCTCTCTCACAAGACAATAGTAATGCAACATCTAGTGAGGTAATCCATTGGAAAATCAACAAAATGTATGACAATGAAGAAGTATGGAGTCCTCAATCTTACGCAGGAGTCTCATATGTTCATGAACACCACAATGATACTCAAGGACTCTTGTCATCCAACTTAGATACCTTTAGTGAGGATGGGACATCCCATGGAATGAGGGGGCCCGTAAGGCCTAGGACCTTTTCAATGGTTAGCAAGAGTTTATCCAGGGATGATTGGTAACCTTACAAAATTCATGATGAGTCTTCCAGTTCTTTCTCTTCCTTTGCTCCTTCAACATCAGCTTGTGACATGGATGACCATCTCTCAAGGGGTCGACATAGAAATAAAAATTGAACCTATGGGTAAAGTCAAGAATGCCAACATGAACAAAGAGAACATCATCCCAACTCACATGCTCATAACCTACTTAGTGACGATGAACCCCTACTAGCCACTAAGA
>MNCI01004643.1:759-34292 GCA_015680685.1 Gnetum montanum
CTGCAAGGTTTATCCAAACAAGTTCGTCTTTATTGCCGTACACAACTTGGGTTCAGGTTACAAGCTGCTCGAATAAAGAGCCGTTCACTCTAGGACTCCTACTGCGGGCACATGGGGAAAAATTCTAACTCTGGAGTGATCAATCTGCCAGAGCTTTGCTACACTAGCCAGGATTGGGAAATGAAGGGAGTGCCGCCTCTTATTTATAGAAATGGCGGCGCGACGCGATATCGCGTACGCGATATTGCAGGAGAAGACGCGATATCGCGTACGCGATATCGCATGGGATGCGATATCGCGTCGGTCGCGATATCGCGGCCTAGTGTAAACCGCGTCTCATCAAACATGTATCATTTTAGTTTATTTTTAGATTAGTTTGGGAATCCCAAAAGTTAGAATTTTCAACCTAGAAAATGCTAAAAAAAAAATTAACTCCCTATCTAATACTAGCATCAACAACTTGGGAGGTTCAAAATTAACATCATTAACATTTGGGCTTTCCATTTAACATTTTTCCATAGCTTTATGGGCTTCTTAGCATCATCTTGATAACATTTAGCCTTAGTTTGGGCATCAAACAATATCTTGAAAGTCCAAAACTTTAACATGAACAAAGAGGAAAAAGTTTTTCTAAGTACGACTAATGTTGATGCTAGGTTCAACATCAACATCAACATATGTGAAATCCACATTTTATCATTCAACAACTTCATTAGCAACATGCAATAGTGTCCATAGTCATCTTGTGCTTCTTAACAATATCTCAGTAGCATTCCATATCAGTTTGAACGTCAAATGGGATTCTAGAAGTTCAAACTACAACTTGGTCAAAATTCCAAAAATATCAATAACTATTGATGATGCTTTAGCATTAATGTCACCACTCTTGGGACCTATGCCATGCTTCCTTAATAGTTTTAACCATTGTTTAACATCATCCCTTGGCCACATGGGCTCCTCAACTTCATCTTGACATCATTCTACCTCATGTTAAGCATCAAGTAGGATCCTAGAGGTTCAAAACTTGATACTAGGTAAAACTGGAAAAATTTGTCTAACTTCTAATAATGCTAACATGTCAGCATCACCCTTTCTTGGATCCATATTTGCCTAGTCTGCATAGTCAAACTTGCCAAGAACAAAGTCCAAACTAACTCAAAGCAAACTTCACTTATGAAATAGACCTTCCAATGTTATTCATATGCCCCACAACCATCACAACTTCTTTAGGCTTCAATACTAGTGCTAACTTAGCATTTGTGTCAATTAAGCAACATTTGCATCAACCCTCTAGACTTAGAATTTTCCATGTTTTAGCGTTAATCTCTAGAGATAGAAATTTTCAACTGTAATGTAGCAATGACACTTATCCAAAACAACATTGTTTTGACCCCAACTTGATTTTGGATTTCTCCTACAACTTCTCCATCCATATCCTCATGCTTCAAACTTCTAATTCCACTCTTATTGATGGGATGCGATATCGCATGGGTTGTGATATCGCGTACGCGATATTGCGTCCGCTGCAATATCACATCCCCCGTGATATCGCGTACGCAATATCGCATCTTCCCCTGCGATATCGCGTATGAGATATCGCAGTCCGCCTTAATGTCTATAAATAAGAAGCGCCTCTCCCTTGTGTAGGCATTAGGACATTAGATTGTAGCTAGAATCTAGCAATTTTATCCCTCCAGAGTTAGATTATTTTCCCATGTATGCCTGCAGTGTGGTGAATGTAATTGTATGACATCCTTTATTCGTGTGTGACGTACTTGGACACGCACATGACCAGAAATAAAGATCGATATTACTTCATCATTGAAGCATTCACTTTGTTTATTTATTCATTTAAATGTTATTTACTACTTTTCTAATTAGTTCCTCTCATCCTTAAACTCCTAGGAACGCGGAATGAGTATGACTTGATTACGAGCATTTAAGTGTGATTGCTTGGTAACCCAGTGGCGTACCTAGGATCTGTGCTTGGTAATCCCAATGGTAGTCATGCACGAAGTCCAAGATGTGTACAAATAATCAAGGAATGATTGCTCATCGCACTTAGGCTAGATTAGATTCTCTTATCCTTCCTCCTAGCTTAGCTTAGTTAATATTACTTTCCACTGCCTTCAGGAGTAGCATTAGATTAGGAACATATCATACACCTCACTCTGGACTAAACCATATGTGACAAAGCTAATATTAGTCTAGGTGGGAAGACAATGAACTGTGACCTAAGGTTAACGATCTAGGTGCCACAACTAGTCCATCTGCAGAGTTCGACCAGATCGCACGTGAAAATGCTCGTATTCGTATGGTTGAGTGTAGGGGTATCTCGCCAGTCATCATAGGCATCATTGCTGGGGACAGTGTTAGTTATCTAGATTAGTTATATCATACAAGGTCGTTGTATAGGACTTAACAATATATCTTTTAGAAAGAAATAATTACAAAAAGTCACATACAAATTCACACACAAATTCACAACAATGCCTATCCTACAAGATCACGATAATGCCACACTTAGTGAGGAAGTTCATTGGAGAACCAACGAACTATATGACAATGAAGATTGGATTATACAACCTGAAGTGAGGGTTTCTTATAAACATGAACAAAAGAAATGTCATCCCAACACATGAAGACATAAATTACTTGATGACAATGAACCCCCACTAGCCACTACACGCTTAACACAAATACAAGAGGCTGTTTGAATCTCACGTAGGCATCGTAAAGAGAGCCGACTACCCAGGCTCGATTTAAACAACTTTCCTACATTTTCAGGAGGCTATTGACGTAGACCAACATCAACATTTACAAGCCTTCTACGATGCCTACACATGGAATAACATTGATAATGGGTGGAAAAAACTTAAGCTCTTTCCCATGACACTCGTTGGCCAAGCAAAAGTATGGTATAGATCATTAAAACCAAATTCGATATGACACTGGTCAACAATGGTAGAAGTCTTTAATGAAAAATATCAAACCTACGCAGGAGTGTCAACCTTGAGAAAACAAATCTAAGGATGGAAACAAGCACAATATGAACCCTTGGACATGGCCTTAGAAAGATATTATGCACTATTAAACAACTGTCCAGGCCATGGGTTTTCCGAGGAAAGGCTAATGTACCATATTATTGATGGGCTACGTAATGAAACAAGAGAGACCTTAAGAATATATGCCCAAGGTCAACTATATGAACTATGAATCCATCAAGTCCAAGAGCTTATTAAGCAGGTACCAAATAAAGAAGGAGAATTCGCTCGATGGGAGAGTGTTGAAAAACATCAATGGGGCCAAAATTTCAACTCAACAAAGATTCATGATCATACAAAGGAGAGATCAACTAATCTCAAGGTGGAAACATCATCTTTGCCAATACAAAAATCATTAGAAGAAGCCGAGGCAAAGATCAATAAGATGTTGGAATGGATGTATCAAAAGTGTGAAGAATTTATCAACAATATTGGAGATAGAGTTTTGACAACCCAAAAAGCAGGATAAAATAGTAGACATTCGGAAATAAGGGATAAAGAAAATAAGAGCTCAACTACCAATCATATGTATGAATGCAACATATGCCTGTACGATCACCCTAGGGGCTAATGCCCAATATTGTTACATTTACGTGAGCATTGGGGAAGCACATTACATCCAGAGTTCGTACAGAGATACTGTGTTCGATCACAGTGGCAACAATCCTAGTCATGGGGGAGACCACCACTAGACTGGAGGCACCCTTCGTATCATCCAAACTCAAATGCTTATCTTGTTCAACCTCCTGTTTCTCCAACTGAACCAACGCACTTTATCTCACCACAGTACTATTCTCCACAATACTATCAGTTCATACCTCCAACACAACCGCCACCTTGTGCACCTTATACTCCTCCTAGTTTTCAGCATTTTCATCCTTTCCCTCCTTCCATAGTGCCACCAATTATTCCTAAGGTGTCTACACCACTGCAACAACCCACGAACCTCACTTGTGCTAATACTGCCAACAGTAATGAGAAACCTCAACAACATCAAAAGAACCCCTTCTTTAAACATGGCCGTAAGAAGGGACAACCTAATTCTGAGGCCACTGCATCCTCCAACTCAGCACAAGTCCCACACTGTGATGCACCCTTACCTTGTAACCCAATGCCTCATGTAACTTTATCAAGGCCACCATCAAACACTCCAACAACCATACGGCCCAATGAACGCAACCATGGGAGGCATCATCCTAATCCTTGCATACTGAAACACCGTGAAAATTTTGAGGCCTCAGCGGTTCAGCAAAAGGCTACTGATCCAGACAAAGGGTCGCAACAAAGCACAACGCAACAAGTTCCTTTTTAGATGAAGGTCTATCCCACCACACTACGTAGCATAGTACAAGCAAATTCCAGAAGACAGAGCAAAGCGACGGATGCACGGTGGCAAAAATTCCAACTTTGCAAGTTATCTGTTTCAAAAATCCTAACTTTTGGCAAATTACGCTGCATTACGCTGCATAGCGTAACATCGCGTTATGTAGCATAATGTCAGGAAAGAGTACGCCGCAAACATCAGGGACGAAAAATGTACAAATCTTCCACAAACACTTTGTTTTTCTTTACAGATGCGCTATTTTACGACGGACTATGCTATGAAGCATAATCTAGCGCAACGCAGTGTAAGCATGGGCAATGGTTCCTTAATACAAGTAGTAGCAGTCTGCACGATGCGATACACTCTCCAGCATGTCGTTGCGTAACCCCTATTACCAAATTCCCAGTTTACGATGCATTACGCTTTAGTGCGTAAAGCAGTGTGGCGTCGTAAGCTTCAGCAACCACCACATCAAGTCAACGACATCTTGTAGGTTCAGGACATGCATCATCTAAACTGTGTTTTCCTCCTGACCCTAACCTTATAAATGCTTCAGTTGACAAAGATCAAAGGGGGGGTGCAAAACTTTTTCGAGAAGGTTGGCAAAAATTTTTCTAGAGGAGGTTGGCAAAACTTTTTCTTGGTGGGTTGGCGAAATTTTGCTTTCAAGGTTGGCAAAAGAGCAAAAACAAATCAGAAATCGAGGGAACGTCGGAGGTGATTGACAAGAATTCTTGATCAGAAACAATCGACTACTAGATATTCTCCCACGGGTCTGACTTCCTTGCACCCAGATTGGCCATATCGAGGTAGATTGATCCTCGCTTGTTTTACCTTTGCATAACTTTCTTGTTACTGGCATATGCTTCGTCTAAACTGAAGCCTGCCTAAAATTTTTGTATCAAACATATTGTTTTTTTTTATAAATTAGATCCCAGATCTTGTGATCGTGTTCTCTACCAAATCTGATCTCTTGCATCCTAGTTAGACGGATCTGGCAATCTCATCTAAATCTTTTGCATTGTCTTCAATTACTTTCGGGATTAACAAAATTTGCATTACTTTATAAAGAATCTCCATTTTTCCATCAAATTACTATCAAACCTTTTACTGATTAAATAAGTCTCTATCTGATCGACAAGACTGTTCAGGGCACCTCGGATTCATTTTTCTCTCTAGCATGGTCCTTGCACGGATCCGAGGTTACAACTGTGTACATGGACTTTCGTTCGGTATTTCCAACGACCGACATTTTCCGTCATTATAGTTTTCTAGTGCTAGAAGGAGGGCCTTCATATCCGATCCGTATTTTACGGGTAGTCTTGTAAGCTGTCTGTACCCATTGGCAATCAACGTAAATGTAATACCTCTGAGGTTGTTTACGAAATTGAGTGGTGCAGATCAGTCGCTTCGACGATTCCTTTGGATTACTACAAGATAAAAGCCCCTATTATTATCTTAGTTTGCCCTTTTTCTTCCTTCCGATCTCTACTTTTATTGTCACTATCACGTAAAAAATGACTACATCAACTATTGTCGTTGACACCACTAGCCTTGAGAACCCTTGGACCATGTAGGTCATGCTTACCACGGTCGAGCAACCACTTAGTCCAGGGCGACCACGCTGCTCCCTCAAGCTACAAAACAAGGAGCTTGAGGAACAGGCTCAACGCAGGGAAAGCTACAATTTCCTCTATGCTAAGTTAGCAGCAAACTTGCCTATGTACCCGTAAGAGCTCGAGGAAAAACGAGAGTACGAGCTCATGTACTGCGACGGGAAAAAACTCATTCCTATGCCTACCACTTTCATACCCTTGATGGATCAACAAAGGTGGATTCTGGATCAAATGTTAATGGCACAGACATCGCCATAAGAACTAAACACCTTGTTCCACAATGAAACGCTTCACGACGGACAAGACGATCTAGAATCTCACTCTGAGGGAGGTAGCCATGTCGATTTCACCATGGCCCCTCCCTCAACAATGTCTCGTGTAAATCCATTATTCATGGTCACTACACCTTTGATGTTATCTAACACCGATTGGGTCCCACGTTCACCGCGTTTACATTTTCTCTCTCCGACCACCTTCCCAGGTAAAGGTCCATCATAGATCATTCCTTGGCAGGCGTGATTACCTAACTCGCCTCATTGTGTGCCTATGCCTATGCCACCGCATGTGCATGCGATACCTGCAATGCCAACCATGCTCCCGATTCACACGATAGAGCCTGCCACCACAGCATGGTGGGCTCTCAACTTGTCTCTTGTTGCGCATCCTGCGCAAATGCACCACCATCCCCATCTTCAAAGCTGCATCCCACAAGTGCTAAACCCAGTTGCAGGAAAACTGCCCATGCCTCCAGCTACACAAATAGCGTACCTAATGGCGCAACCGATGTTGGTTCCCTCATCTGCACTAACCACCAGATGGTGGATGCCGCAAGCAACACTGCCTACAGGGACTATTCCGATAGCACCAACCATCGGCCAAGCTGTTGCCTCTATGCTGCCACCCAATGTGGCTCCCCCTCAGCTCCACAGACGACATCGTCGTCTACAGGTCTGGATCAAGCCTTCCAGCTCATCCAGACTCTTACAGAAGAAGTCAAGAATCTCAAGGCTGCTGGCTCTGACAAGGTACAAGTCATGGATTTCTACCATGATGATCCTATTAGCCCAGTAGTCCCAGTCCTGTCGTTGCCACCCTGGATGCCCCTTCCCCATTTCACAAAATACAAGGGGGAAGGTGATCCCAACGCCCACCTCCTCACTTTCAGGTCAAAGTCCTTATTGCTGCAACCATGGCTGCATACTATAATCTGTGTCTTTGCCATGTCCTTAACAGGTAAAGCTTTGGATTGGTATCCAGCACTTCCACGCGCTTCCATTTCAACTTTGGAAGAGCTGTTAACCCAGTTTGTGACCCGCTTTAAATACAACCTGAAGCCAGAAGTCACATTGGACCAGCTCATGGGAGTTAATCAAGACCCGCACGAGTCAGTCCAAAAGTTCATACAGTGGTGAAACGCCACCTTGAATGAAATCTGTGAACCCATCGTGAAGGCCCATCTACTAGCAATCTTCAAGGGAGCAGTCAACGACTTTGTCAAGTCTAAGCTGTATTACCTTGCCCCCCATTCCCTCAGCCAAGCCTTTGCTCAAACTAAGAGCATCTAAGATGCGGTGGAGGCTAGTAAAGATCCTGCATATCTGGCCTACAAAAATGCCCACAGCAAGGGTAAGGACAAAGGCAAAGTCACAACGATGACAGTGGCGGCGGTTGCTGAAGGGGCCAAGAAGAAAAATAAAAATAACAAGAAAATAACTACGGAGCCAACTGAGCTGACAACTAGCTTGAATGACACCGATCAAGAAGCTTCTTCTGCCCCTGAAGCATCTCCACAACCAAGGCTGAGATTTGAGCTTAAAGACCATTTAAATTACACAACTCTTCCTGTAAAGCCTTTAGAACTCCTGAAGCAATTATTGGGAACCGGCCACATTCGACACAAAGCGGTGTCCGAGGAGGCTCTGAAATGCCACAAGCGTCACTGCGAACTACTCAAGCACCCCTCCTTAGCCCAACCTAATGAACCGCCTATGCCTAAGAACTTTAAGTTAGATCGATTCTATGACTACCACCAATTGTGCGGCCATGACACGGACTACTGCTGGGTGTTGAAGGATGACATCCAACGTCTGATAGATCAAGGTTACCTAATCTTAGATAGCAGTAGCCCGACACGCCTAGAAAACCAAGCCATGCATGTGTACCAAGATCCGTTGAATGCAAACAATGCAGGGTACACAATCAACATGGTAGGAGTAGAGGGCGATAGTCAGACGCAACCAAGGCAGCCTTTTGTGTTATGAATGCAACCTCACTCGACCCGAGCAACAAGACTGTCAATGTCGAAGAGTGGCACTCCAAGGCACCCTTTCATCCTTTCGAAATTCATCTCAGAACACTTCCTGATAGCCCTCAGTCATTAAAGCCGTGGCCCAGCCCGCGCCTACACCTAAGGTACCCTTAGTCATCAGAGTGACAAAACTATCAACCACCATTCCTGCGTAGGGGAAATCTAAGTCAAACCCTCCCACTGTCACTGTTGATGCGGCCAAGGGCCCTTTTACGCTGGGGTTACCCAAACCTCAACCCCTCGCTTCTACATCTTTAGCCCCACCTATCAAGAACAAATAGATTACACAAAAACAATTATCTCTCCCAAGCCAAAGGAAGCGTAACCCTCAGCCAAATGTCGCTCCTCCCCGCAAAATTTGCCTCTTAGGGTGAATGGAAGAGGAAAAGGGTGACAAACAGCCCAATCATGGGCAAGATTTCTTTGATGCCCTGGCACAAGTCAAACAAGCTCTAAAACAAAAAAATACAACATTGAGCCTTTATGATTTACTTATGACGTCGCAGACACATCGTGAGGCTATGGTTCGCATGCTAACGTCCATACCTGTGGACGAAAGCCTGCTGGCAGATGAAGAAGAAATTCACTCCATCATGCTTCCCTCCACCGCTAAAAAAACAGAGCCGACCCCGTTGACCTTTCGTGACGAATAAATTAAGGATGATGTTGAGGGTCAAGTGACAACGACACCCATGTTCATCACCATCCGGGTCGGCCAACACCGAATCTGGAGGGTACATGTAGATGATGGGGCAGCCACTAATGTCATCCCTTATCCCATAGTAGATAGATTAGGCCTGATCGATCAGATTAGTCCTACAACAATGTCATGTCTAAAGTCGTTCAACGGGACATGGGTGCAGGTCAAAGGGACCATCCATATCAACTTTGTGGCAGGGGACCAATTCCCCACAGACACCACGTTTATCGTGGTCGAGGAAATGCCTGGATTCAATTTGATTCTTGGGAGGTCTTGGTTAGCCCAACTGAGAGCAGTTTCATCATCCATTCATCAAGAAATCCATTTTCCTTACACAGGAGGAGAAGTGGTTATTCGTGGTGATGAAATAACCCCACAGGCCGTTAATAACATAGAGACGGAACAAGGGTCAGAGATTGAAACACTTGAGAATCCATCCCCTGTCCAAGTACCCGAGCAAGCCAAAACTGTGGCTGATGATGGTATGACTTGAGCTAAACTACCGTTCCCAGAGGAAGATTGCGACGTGAACGGGAAGGGCCATAAATCTCCCCATCCTTATGCGTCGTTGAAAGTCAAAGCAATTAAGAAACAGTTACGGAGTTAGCAATGTTGCCTAAATAGTATGGTCTCATCATCCATTCTATTTACACTTACCGCCTATACTTCTTATGTTTACACATATGCTTACGCTTTCCACCAGTTTATCTCATTACGCTCATGTTTATCTTTGTGTTTAGCTTTACATTTCTATTTGCTTACTCCTACAACGCAAACGCACGAAATGGCCCTAAACTAATGACTTCATTTACGAGTGGCACCTGAATCAGCTACGGCCCGAAACGGCCTTAAACTAGCAATTTCACTTACTCTTTGTATCTAAGTCCCATTTACACTTTAAATGCAAATTTCATTCATGCTTTATACCGGAATCCAATTTACGCTTACTCTTCATACCTTAAACTATCCAAGGCCCGAAATGGCCTTAAACTAGCAATGTCGTTTACGCTTGGCACCTTAAAATACTAAAAAAAATAGGGGGCCTGAAATGGCTTTAAACTATACAAGGCCCAAAATGGCCTTAAACTAGCAATGTCATTTATGCTCTACATTTAGAAAATTTAACAACCCGCAAACTAGTAACCACATTGACGCTACACTTTTAAAACTTGCCACAATTTATCTTAACATTAAAACCTATGATACGTTTTACATAAACAGAAAACAATAAAAAGGACATTAAAATTCATACCGAAACTTGCTTCAAATACGTTAAAAGATAGAAATATAGTCTCTTGTCTTGTTACACCACAATAAAACTTGAGGCTAATTCATTACACATCCCCCTTACTACCACTATCTCTTGTATTTCCTAATCCAACTTCTACTCCGAGGAGGTCATCCTTGTAGAGGACACCCTTTGCACGAGGAACTCCTTCATAAGGGCGGTCCTCTTCGTGAGATCCTTCAGCACGCTCTATTTCCTGTAAACCCTCTTCATGAGGACCACCACCACCTTTGTTAGTTTCATCCTGTCGAGGAATCTCCCCAGGTCATTCCTGCGGTCAGACGTGGTGCATAGATTAACATCGTCATCAAAACTAGGTATAACAAAAATGTAACAATACTGCAACTTACCTGTGATGGTCCTGCATCAGCAGCAAAGGGAACTTGTTCTAAGCTGATCCACAAACGTCGCATGATTTTGTCCTCGGTGAGCTCATACCAAACCCCGTCCCCTAGATTAGTTCCAGCCTTGACCTTCCCCTTCTCCACGGGAGTCCATTGGGGTGGTTCAGGGAAGAAGGAAGGGATGGTAGTCTCACCTCCAGGAAGTGTAACTTCCCTTTCCGGAGAGGTACTCACCGTCACTTGCTCCTGGGACTTTTCAAATGTCTTGGAAGCACCTATAACGTCGAGAAACAGCTAAAGGGATTGAGCCTCAACGACAGAGTCCCTATAATGTTGACGGTAGGCAGCGCTTTTTTGTTTGTAGACCTATTTGTGATCTTTTTGCATCTACCCCCACTCTTGAATACTCGCGCTAAAGTCCTTCTAGTCCTGGTTCTTCTGAGCAAGGAGGTCCATTTGCATGTGTTGTTCAACTAGTTCATGACTAGTTTGAACACTATTCCTGACGATAGCCCAATAACGGGCGTAGTCAATGATAGTTGTCCTCCAGTCCTGGCTTCCAGACTCCTGGGCTTGCAGAAACTCATTCCGTGATCTTAGATCCCCAACCTCATCGCGTAGAGTCACTCTCTCCTTCTCCGACCTATGAAATCTCTTCCAGAGGTCCTCGTTCATACTCTAACACTCTCATAAGGAGAGAGTTGAGCATAAAGCACATTTACGCATCTCATCGTAAATTTTGTATGGCACAACGGTCATTTCTAAAGAGGGCTCGGCGGTCTCTAAATCAATAGGCTCTGATGGGTCCCATCTAAGGTGAGCTCCTAATAACATGAAAATAATAGTTAGGCATAATTAAGTAGCGTAATTCCACAGTAAAACAATCTCTACGTAATGATTATAGCGTACCAGCTTCAGGATTGATTCGCTCTAAGCGACCGATCATATCTTGAACGACGACTTCCATAAAGGCGAATTTATCAGGAAATTCGCCCCAGGATTGAGTCGCCACCACTATCAAGGGCACGCTCTAGTCACCTGTTACGTGGAATAAAAGGTATGATTGAGATATTACGTTAACCTGTATAAAAAAATTTAATTTTATCCAAGTAACAAACCGCTTGCCTCAGTTAATTCCAGCTGAAAGGACTTCGACATCCTCCACAGCTATTTCCTTTTCACGCGCAGGAGGCTGTGCACTCCTCGCCTTATTAACTGGGGCCTCGTCTTTCGAGACTGAGGCCCCTTCTCCGCACTGTAAGACCATAGCCCCCGTTTCAAGGGTCAACCAGTCTACAACCTTTTCCCTCGCTGTTATACAACATGACCAGGTAACATAAGATTTCACTTTTGTTCAACAAATGCTACGCTACAGTCTCTACAAAAATCATAACCGCTAACACATTTGAACACATAACGCCAGGAAGACTACTCCACTAGAACCTGACTTGCATCTTCTTCCTGACACCACTCGCTGGCTCGGAAGATCCCTCGTTTAAACGAGGCTTTTTCCATGGCACTGACGAATTCAGTATCTCAGCAGCAAGACGCTTCCCTCTCGACACATCGCCGGTGTAAGAGGGGGGCGCTCCACCCACACTGTCTTGGCCCCACGTTCAAGGTGCAGCCATACTCCTAGTCGTTACCGACAACGACTCCCCAATCCCCTTAGGAGGGTCTTGTGATCAGATAGTGTCAAAAATATGAGAGATCCATGGTTTAGAAATCTGGGTGCAATCTCATTGCACCCAGACCCCATCCTTTTGGACCACCAGAAACTCGGCAAAACGTCGGAAGTAAGCTATAAAGAAGGCAAAATGGACGTTAAAACGGGTTTCAAACTTCTAGCTAAGCCTGACCATCTCAACGCGCAAGCCTTCGGCAAAATAGCTTGCCCAATTGAATCATGTCCCCTCCTCTAAGACCTCTTGCATAATTTGGGCCTGCTCGATGGTGAGGAGCCTCCCTTGCGAGAGTGTCTAAGGGAAGGCTCGGGCCCAAAAAAGGGCGTAAATGGTGTTGGCCACCGCCAACACAATCCTATCGCCGAGGATACCCTTACTTTCTTTCTGAACCCCCAGCCACTCCTCTATCTCTTTCTGGAGCTTGGAGCTCCTCTTTGACTTTTCATCTATGGGAAAACCATCAAAGGGAACCCCAAAGAGATCGGCGAACAACTGAGCGTCAATGTCAAAATTTACGTGCACATTACGTACGCGTACGCAGAGATGCTCATCTTCCTTTCTAAAGGAGTTGACCAGGGTCAACATTTCACCTGCAGTAGCATCATGGGTTATGGCCAAGAAAAGGTCCATCAGTCCAGCTTCTCGAATGTTATTGGTTACTACAATTGGGGCCGCCCTATGGCCGAGCCAACATTGTGCCTCCTTTATGTCACCATAACAGAAGAAGAGACTACTGGCCTCGAGACAGGAAGCCATGATCGTAATCTCCCATGATTCCCTGACTATTAAGACAAAACCATAGTTAAACCAAGACAACTTCACATCATCATCATGCATTGGCAAATGTTAATCCAATTCATCATTACCACAAAGCTTACTAGGCCCGAAAGGTAAAGAAAATGGAGGAATTTTCCTTTGTACATCCATAGCAGTAAGGGGAGGGTCCAAAGTCCACTCCCTATCCAACCATCCGAGTTTCTTGCACCTAGAAAAGAAGTCAGCATAATGGGTAGGGTATTCTGGGAGCTTGAACGCCAAATGTTCCATGACGGTAGCCTGCACGTTGTTGATGGAGGTAAACTCCCCTATAGCCCTCTCGGCCAAGGACAATGTATCATTATTGCCCATAAGACCATTTTCATTGATAAAAAACCTATGCCAGAAACACAAACAACTCTTTACGCTCAATACGCATCTAAACAGTAGTTAGCATTACAATACTATGAAGTGAAACAAAACTTACCCGCCTGCGTAATGCACGGTACTAGGTGGATTCTGGAAATAAGTTGAGGAATGATAGGCCACGAACAAAGTGTTATAGGGGTGATAATAGTTAAACCTGGGCATTTCCCAAATCTAGTTCAAACGCCTTAAACCCCTGACATTCTGTTCATGATCTTGCACCCGCATAGTTTCAATCGCGTCGTCTAACAAAAACGCTAAGACGCTCTGCGTCGAACCGACCAATAACATCTCTAAAATAGCAGCAGCTTCATCGCCTGGTAAATGCGACCAGACGATTACGTTGTAGTTGCGAAGTAGAAATTGTAAACACTCCCGCGCGCCTCTTCGGAACCACACCGCCTCCCCCTTTAGATGAGCATGAGGGGGAGGAACATTGGCTGCGAGGACATGAACGTAGCACAAAACGTCCACGATGTCCAAAATGATTAGGATGGGCTTTAACATAATACTGTAAAATACAAATGTACTACTGTTAGACAAAATCTAGACATGAATATTTGTTACGTCACACTAGGGCTCGCACAGTTCCTGGAAAATTACAGCGTATACTGGAGGTGCATAGCCAAAACCGCCTAAACCCTTATAACAGCTCAAGGTACATCTGTGACAACGGCAATGAAAGAAAACACTACGTATTACTCCGACGCAATATACAATTAACTTTGACTACATTACATCTACATGCTATACATTATCTCTGTACAACATTATTCCTTATAGCCTAAACCCTCATAACAATAGTCGCGTGCGTACAAATAGACATTAGCACCTAACCAACATAAGAACCCAAAATATACAAACCACGATGTTGCAGCAAACAAGACAATAGCGTAAAAAAGGATGGACAGCAACTTACCGGTTAAGCGGAGTAACGTCTAGAGCTTCTACTCTGGCCTATGAAATCCACTACAGACTCTCCTGCATCTCGTCAATTCTGGCCAACTTAGCATTCTTTCCTCTCACCTTGGGTGCCATTGTTGCAAAGGTCGCAATTGAACAAAGTCCTCATGAAATCCTCTGCTCACGCTTTTCCCACGCTTGCTTCTCGCTATAACCAGGCCCAAATCTGTGATATCGTAACCTGTTTTGAGTATGAACCACTAGCTTATAAACAAAATGCTCAAAATCAACTAATTCTTTCCACATGATCGACACGAAACTTTCCCGAAACGTGGATGTCAGTATGACATAAAACGCGAAGATCTAGGCATTAATGTCGTAGATATCATGCGAGTTGTGGTCCGAAATGACCCTAAACTAATGCAATGCTTATCACCTCGTAATTCGGCCGCATTAACTACGGTTTGTGCGAAATGCAAATCCAACCATTTTGACACGCTAGATGCGCCACGTTGCACCTCTCATCTCATTTCATACGCTCGGCATTTCTTTTTATAAAATTTCTTTTTACAAAACTTTTGTAATGGTCCACTAAGACCTTAAACTGGAAACTTCTCTAACACACAATCCTGACACAAAAACAAACCAAATTTTATCATTTAACAGATTGGCGAAAAAACGATGTAACGACTTCCATTTTTGGCAATTTTGCAGGACCATTCGCAAATGGACGTAGCTTTATCTGCACCCTTAGCCTTAACAGGGCTGCACGGGAAGGTTGTTAGATAGTACGATCGCATGCTAGTAGGAACAAATCTTTTTCTTTATGACGAAACCATAGCGACATTGGAAGCATCCCCAGACTGGCCAGAACATCTAGCCCAAACACTCGACCTTGAGGCTGGTGATGTAACCGAGGACCCTCTCAGTGAGGTCTCTATGGTTACGCACAAGGGTAAAAATAAAACTCTTAGGGTTAGTTCCCTTCTAGACCAACAGATGCAAAGTGACATAACCCAGTTGCTCCGTAACAACACTACTATATTCACGTGGTCATATGAAGACATGCCGGGTTTAAACCCAAGATTAATACAGCACAACATAATCTTAGACCCATGCATCAAACCAATTAGACAAAAGGCACGAAAGATTAAACTAAAAATCACGCTAGCAGTGCATGATGAAATCATCAAGCTATATCAAGCTGGTTTCATCCATGCAGTTGATTACTCAGATTGGGTGTCCAACATTGTAGTTGTCTCTAAGAAAATGGGAGGCATACGCATCTGCATAGACTTTTGGGATCTGAACAAAGCTATGATTAAGGACAACTTCCCGTTACCGAGTATCGACCAACTGATCGACACAACAACTAGTCACGCGCTCCTGTCCTTTATGGATGGTTTTTCAGGCTATAACCAAATTCGTATTAACCCAGAGCACCAATTGACCACAACATTCATGATGCCCTGGGGGACCTTCTGCTACACCATGATGCCTTTTGAGTTAAAAAATGCTGGAGCAACATATCAACGAGCCATGACATACATCTTTAGTGATTACCTCTTAGGGAGATTGAATGACTACGTAGATGACATAGCTGTCAAGTCTATAAAGTCAGAAGATCATTCAGAAGACCTAGAGTTAGTCCTTAAACGATGTCTCAAATATGACTTATGGCTAAACCCAAAAAAATGTGTATTCGAAGTCAAAACCGGATGCATGTTGGGATTTGTGGTATCAGAAACTGCCATCCGAGTCGACCCCGACAAGGTTAAATCCATCGTAGATTTAACGCCACCAACAAATCTCAAAGAATTACGCGGGTTACAGGGTAGGCTTCAGTTCATCAGGTGGTTCATTTCAAAGTTAATAGATAAATTACACCCCATGCAACATCTTCTGAAGAAGGGTGTCAACTTTGAATGGACCGATGACTACCAGTGTACATTTGACAATTTAAAAGAAGAGCTGCAACATTTACCAATAGTTTTCCCGCCACAAAGGGATCAGCCTTTCTACATTTATCTAGCTAACTTAGACGTGTCCATAGCTGTGTTACTATGCCAAAAAAGGAACGATGGGTCTTAAACCCCTATCTACTACCTCAGTCATGTCTTATTTGCGTACGAAACAAGGTACAACGAAGTGGAGCGTAACTGTTTGGCATTAGTTTTCGCACTTTAAAAATGTAGGCATTATCTTTTTTGTAGTCAGGTCAACACAATTTGTAAAAGTAACGTTCTGCGGGCTATCTCCAACAATTTGTATGAAAGTAGTAGGATAGCTCGTTGGAAAGCTATCACAGCTGAGTTTGATTTACATTATGTTGGCCAGTCATCCACCAAAGGCCAAGCCATAGCTGACCAGTTAGCAACGTCGCCGGTTAACGACCAAGCTACAATAGAGCCAGAATTCCCAGATGAGCATGTACATAGTTTAAGCCCTGTATCAACAGGCCTCGAGGCGATGTTATACTTCAACGGAGCTTCGACTACTAGGGGCGGTAGTGCTGCCGCTGTCATTACGCTTACTCCTGAGGATGTGCATCCATCGGCTTATCGCCTCGCATTCCCTTGTACGAACAACGTGGCAGAGTATGAGGGGCTCCTGAGAGGGTTGTTGACAGCCAGAGAACTTAAAGTTCAACACCTGTTAATTCAGGGTAATTCGATGCTTACCATCAATCAAATCATAAGAGTCTACGCCTGCAAGGCTGTGCACCTACAACCGTACTGTGATATGGCTAAAGATCTCCTGAAATGATTTCTTGACAATCGATACCCAACACGTGTCGTGCAACGAAAATGCTGTTGCCGATGCATTGGCAACTCTGGCATTAAACGTGCCACCACACTTGTTTGCCACTTGGCCCACTTTAATGATAGAATTTACAGAGCCTGTCATTCAAGCGGCACAAATTTCTTCATTAAACACGGAAGGAACGTCAGAACAGTATGACAACATCAAAACTTACCTTCTGCATGGCGAACCGCCGCACGAGTTAACACATGCTCAAAAAGATGCAGTGCACAAGCGTGCTAGACAATATGTCATCCTTGGAGACAGTACTCTCTGTAGACACTCCTTTGATGGGGTATTGCTTACCTGCATTAACAGCAACCAAACACAGCGAATAGTTAACAAAGTCCATGAAGGGCTGTGTGGAGGACACGTAGCCCCGCGAGCAATGACTGCTAAAATCAGACGCTTAGGGTACTATTGGCCGTACATGGAAAAAGACTGCCTTGTCAAGGTCAAGATGTGTGACACATGTTAGCGTTACACAAATCTAATACACATGTCACCAACTGAGTTACACACTACCCAAATTACCTGGCCATTCCAACGATGGGGATTGGACATCATAGGTCCCATCTCACCTAAATATTCTGCAGGTCATAGCTTCATTATCACCACCACTGAGTATTTTACAAAGTGGGTTGAGGCTATCCCCCTACGAAAGATTATATCTCGACAGGTTTTCCATTTCATCTTAGATAATATTGTAACCAGATTTGGACTCTCTATGACTATTGTGACTGACAACGGACCACAATTTAGTAGCACAGAAACCAAATCTTTTTGCAATAATCTTGGTATTAAGCAATCTTTTTTTTCACCTTATTACCCACAAGAAAATGGTTAAGCAGAAGCAACAAACAAGGTGATCATCAATTTACTCAATAAAATGCTCGACAGTAATAAGAAGCAATGGCATAAAAAATCCTCTATGTGCTATGGGCGTATCATACGACATGTAGAACAGCCATAGACAGGACACCCTACAGCCTGGTCTACGGATCTGAAGTAGTGTTGCCCTTGGAATTACAAGTTCCCTCATTGTGAATGATCCTATCTACAGTTATAAATGAGGCTCAACACAATGAGTCTAGAATCGTGGATTTAGATTCATTGCAGGAGAAACGCATCCAGACGCTCGACACCATCGAAAAATATCAAGATAAGCAGAGATAGAAGCATCGACACAACCTGCATCAATGACCAATCAAGAAAGAAGACTTAGTTCTCAAGGACATTTGTGAACCAGTAGGCAAGTTCTCTGCAAACTGGAAAGGCCCTTTCCTGGTCATCGACGCATACAACAATGGAGCATTCAAGTTAGCAGACACCAACGGTAATGAGCTACGAAATTCGGTGAATCATCTGTACCTAAAGCGGTATTACATCTGAACATCGAATCAACTCAAAATCATGTAACAAACATCTGCTACGACATAAAACTGGCAAAGTTGCAAACGTTCGCTACAACATAAAATTGGCAAAGTTTTACACGTCCGCTATGACGTAAAACTAGCAGCTCTTGCATGCGTTTGCCAAGACGCTAAACTGGCAAAGGTAAACACACGTCTGCTGAGACACTAAACTAGCACAGACTTATCCCTGGGTCATGACATAAAACTGACATCCACAACATGATCTGCTAGGACCATAAACTAGCCCTTCCACTGTCCGCTACGACGTAAAAATAGCATATTCCAGTATGCCCAAACGTTAAACCGAGACAACGGTCTACTGGGACTTAAAACCAGCAATAACGGTTAACTAGGACCTAAAATCGGAACCTATCAACAAGCCACCCATGAAGCAAGCGAGCACGATCACTCTTGCACTGCATCTCTACTAGATGGAATGGGTAAGGCGTTGGGACAAACATAATGCCGTTACTCTACCGGCATTCTACTGATTCCTCGGACATGCCGAAAGGCATATTACTGACCCCTTGGAGATGTTGCTACGATAGCCACTTCGTAGTTTCACCTCCTGGGATCAATTTCACTGCTTGGGGCCCCGAAAAAACTGTGGCCACCCATGGTCTCAGCGGCGTCCATCCATTGCCATCACCATATTCTAGCTTGGCAGATTCTTCTAACATGTTCTTTGCATAGTCCTTCCAGCAAGACGAATCTAGCTCTCAACAGCAACTACAGGAACTGTGGCATCAACATTGGCACTCTTGCGGCTTTCTGCGGTCCCAGTTTCAAGGGCCTATTCTCCCTGTCATTTTGGATGGTGCTTGTTTCAACAACCTCCCTCCTTAGTGATCAGGACGTTTGTTTCTAGCTTTCTGTTCTATGTTGTGTTTTGCAGGTTACTTATTATGATAGCATTGATCGAGAATACTTTCACTGGAAGGTGAGGTGTCATGGCATTCGGAGGTGGCTGCTTGGACTAGCCTGGTCACCTGGAAATGCAAACCCTACCTCTCCCGAGTGCTTTACCTTGTTTTCCCCCCTTTCCTTACCCTCCCTTCTTCTCCACTTGTACATAACATGAGCATTAAGTCGATTCGCTTTCGTGATCATGCCTAGAATCTGGCATAACGCAACTCACCTTGTGGCGTGCAATCTGCATTTTTCCACCAAAAAAAGGGTGTTTGGCAAAATGGATGTAAAATAACTCGTCCAGGCCATGCAGGCATAACACAAATTGCCCTTGCAAGCCCTTTATATGCAGTATGATATCGTAACCTTTTGTAAACACATTAGCAAAAGGACGTAATGACTCGTTCGGAGAAGCTTCATGTTCATGTGTTTGAGTCTTCCCTAAACCTACCATCTCTAACTCCTGTAAGCTCCCTTCTATACCCTACCGCCCTCCATCCTTGCACTTCTAATTTTTGATAGAACAACATTCGAGCAATCTCCGACCGATGCTGTTGATGCTTCTACCTTTCCGGTGTTTCGTATTCTTTGTCGACGTTTCTCGGGCAACTCCTCTAAACATCAACAAAGAGGGGCCATTGAAATACCGTGAAAATTTCGAGGCCTTGATAGTTCAGCAAAAGGCTAGTGATCTAGATAAAGGATTGCAACAAAGCGCGACACAGCAAGTTCCTTTTCAGATGAAGGTCTGTCCCACCACGTCGTGTAGCATAGTACAAGCAAATTCCAGAAGACAGGGTGAAGCGACGAATGCACGGTGACAAAACTTCCAACTTTGCAAGTTATCTGTTTCGAAAATCTTAACTTTTGGCAAATTACGTTGTATTACGCTGCATAGCGTAACATCGCGTTATGCAGCATAATGTCAGGAAAGAGTACGCCGCAAACATTAGGGACGACAAATGTACAAAGCTTCAACAAACACTTTGTTTTTCTTTACAGATGCACTATTTTACGACGAACTACACTATGAAGCGTAATCTAGTGCAGCGCAGCGTAAGCATGGGCAATGGTTTCTTAATACAAGTAGTAGCAGTCTGCACGATGCGATACGCTCTCCAGCGTGTCGTTGCGTAACCCCTGTTACCAAATTCCTAGTTTACGATGCATTACGCTTTAGTGTGTAAAGTAGTGTGGCTTCGTAAGCTTCAGCAACCACCACATCAAGTCAATGGCATCTTGTAGTTTCAGGACACACGTCATCTAAACCATGTTTTTCTCCAAACTCTAACCTTATAAATGCTTCAGTTGACGAAGATCAAAGGGGGGGGGGGGAAAAAAATTTCGAGAAGGTTGGCAAAAATTTTCTAGAGGAGGTTGGCAAAACTTTTTCTTGGAGGGTTGGCGAAATTTTTCTTTCAAGGTTGGAAAAAGAGCAAAAACGAATCAACGATCGGGGGAATGTCAGAGGTGATTGACAAGAATTCTTGATCAGAAACAATTGACTACCAGATATTCTCCCACGGGTCTGACTTCCTTACGCCTAGATTGGCCAGATTGAGGTAGATTGATCCTCGCTTATTTCATCTTTGCATAACTTTCTTGTTACTGGCATATGCTTCGTCCAAACCGAAGCCTACCTAAAATTGTTGTATCAAACATATTGTTTTTTTTTATAAATTAGATCCCAGATCTTGTGATCGTGTTCTCTACCAAATCTGATCTCTTGCATCCTAGTTAGACGGATCTGGCAATCTCATCTAAATCATTTGCATCGTCTTCAATTGCTTTTGGGATTAACAACATTTGCATCGCTTTATAAAGAATCTCCATTTTGCCATCAAATTACTATCAAACCTTTTACTGATTAAATAAGTCCTTGTCTGATCAACAAGACCGTTCAGGGCACCTCGAATTCGTTTTTCTCTCCAGCACGGTCCTCGCATGGATTCAGGGTTAGAACTGTGTACACGGAGTTTCGTTCGGTATTTCCAGCGACTGACGTTTTCCGTCATTACACATACCATCTAACAGTCTGAAATATCATAGTGGGTCAACTCGTTATCCGGGAACTACATTGTATAAGGTGCCCCACTATGCTCATTATAATCAAGTGTGTGAACCCTGAGGGGATAAATATGACCAAGCCCCAATACTTCCAACATGCAAGGATCCTCATCTTCCATTTATTAGTCCTTTCCATACTCAACCGCTTAGCTATGGGGGATACCCCCCATTCTAATAACAAGTAGGATTAATAAATATTTTTTATTTTCTTTAATTTTACAACTTCTTGTTTTCCAGTTTTTCATTTTTCAACTTTTTGTTTTATCTTTTTATCTTTTTGTGTTTTTGTCTTTTTACATCTTTTTGTAAGTAATCTCATCTACAAATAAAACACTCATGTGGATCGTTGGTTAAGGTGTGTTCTATGTTATTAAGTCATCAGTGATCAATTATTTGGAACAGTGAGCCCATTACACCCACTCATCCACTCTACAAATAAGAGGTTCTGTTCGAAGGTACAATGGTATTCTTGAAATTCTTAAAACTTAAAATTAATTTTGTATTCATTGTACCCTGAATGAAGAAGGACGGACCAAGAGAGAATGATTAGGGTGTGACATCAAGGGGACTTGTGGATTCTCTTTGGTAACATCTATGGGAGTTATCATGAATGTGGTTGTACTAAGATCCTTGTAGATCTAATGAAAAATGGGAGTAAGAGTAATCAAAAGGGCACTTGAATCAAATGCTATTCTAGGGGGTTCCACTGGAAAGACATGCACCCATGCCTGAAGGTTGGCAACTTCTCTGGATTTAGTAAAGTGAAAAAAAAAGAAGAAAAAAAAGTGCCATAAAACAAAAATCACTCCTTCCTTGTATAAAATGCCAAGTGATCGTACGCCTTGTTGCTTTGGTACTCTCATAGTTGTTCATCATGGGATGAAACAATGCGATGTCACTGATTAGAGGAATGGACTTGGTCCTGATCTTGGAACGATGGGTTAATGACATCTTAATCATGATTTACACGTAGGATTCATTGTGCCCTGGGTCAGTTACCTCATGTCCCAATCTCTATGATCCCTTTCTATAGTTCGTCTCATCTCATTGTTCGTGTAATTGTAGCTTGTGTCCCGTGTAACATAGAATTCTTACCTCATTCCAGTGATGATTACATGTGTGTGTTTTGTGGAGTTAGTGTGGATTACATTTAACCTTTCTAGTGCCCACGGACACTTTAAGTCTGGTTAAACAAGGGCATTATAGGTTGAAACCTACTTTGGGGAGGACACACTTGTGTAATCCTTTGTAATCTTTACTTAGGACATAGCTCACACACACAATTTCTTATCCTTAGCTTAATTTTTCAATTGATTTTCTTTCCCTACTATTATCCCTCTAAATTTCAATGTTCTAATGTACCATTACATACCCTTTTTCTTACCACCTAAGGTTTTATTGATAAAATCCATACCATTATCATTAATTGTGCCTTTCAAATTAATAAATTGCCCTAGAACATCTTGATCATAGTCAATGTCCTCATTTTCCAACATTAATTTCAACAAAATCATTTAAAAATTCGGTATTTTCATGGTGTCCCACATCACCAGGGACAAGATATCGCGTACGCGATGTATCGTATGCGATATCGCATCCCCGCCGCCTATAAATAGGTTACCCCCCCCCCCCCCCCCCCCCCCCCCCCCGGCACACTTAGCATCATTTTTCCTTTCACACGGGGGGAGTTTTTGAAATTTTTCTCTACGACTTGCGATTACATGACCCTTGCTTTTCTACTCATATCTCGCTCGTTGGTACTCCAATTTTAATCTTGTTTGAACCTGCTTGAACCCGAAGTGTTCAGCTTAGTCGTGGGGGAGACACACTTGCCAAAACGTGCCTAACTTTTTTCAAATTTATCATCACCCAAAGGACATCAATTAGGGTAATTAACTTAACACTTAGAATAATTGTGCCTAAAAATCATATAATCCTTAGGTATGCCGGGAAATTAAAAATAGAAACCACCTAAGTCACAAGACCCATTATTACAAACTTTCGGGCACTATCACACATGATAATATAAGATCATTAATAAAGCAAGTAGTAAGATATAACTTAACTTTAAAAATAGCCTTACTAACGCTTGACCCGTGTGATTGTAGAATGGCCCCGAAACGTGCAAAACAGGAGGGTCTTGCTCAAGGTGAAAAGAAACGATATCGGAGAGGTGGAAGACAAGGTCCTACTTGACAACATGTAGAACAGGAGGAGCAATCATTCAGCATCCATCAAGACCAACCTCCTACCAGATAATTTAGGCAGGTAGAAGGAGGAGCTGCTGCAATGCCTGAACTAGGACAACAACTCATGTTTCCCCCAGAATGTGTTCAAGCTATCCATGAGAAGTCCACATTCGCTGCGGTGATTTTGGAGTTAAACTTCGAATCTTTTGTAGAGTTTTCTCCTAAGGCTATCAGGGATCACCTCAAAGGGTCTCCCTTATGGCCTATCCTTTCTGAAAGTGGTGCCTGGTACCTAGGAGAGATGTACCAATTTTGGCACAATAGGGAGCAAGGCACCACTATTAGTATTTGTGGTGTGATAGTTGACTTCTCTACGCAGGCTATTTCGAAAGTGTTAAACCTTCCGAATACAGGGCCCCAAGTTGCTCAGTTATCCACCCGTTCAGACCTTAATGTGCGAAAGGATTGGTTGGAGAAGGCTTATGGCAGAGATAAAGCATTTGGTGAATTGACGACAGAAGAGAGGGTTTACTTCAAAATTGGAACATATCACCTCTTCCCCACAAAAGGCTTGAAAATAATATCCACGTATGCAGCTAGAGGATGTGCAGTTACCGCTAACCTACCCCATCTATATTTGATGGAGATCCTAAGGCAATTTGAAGAACGAAAGACAGGGAAGATGGCATTGCCTTTCTCTTGTCTTCTCATAAAGCTGTGCCACCGTGCTAGTATACGCGGATACACTAATGACGTCCTCCAAAAAGCCCAAACTACTTCATATGCTGAATTGCTAAAGGCACCAGCTCTAAGGAAAAGCACTGGCAAAGATTTATTAGATCCAGTCAACCTCTAGCCATGGGTCCTAGCCAACAACAAGAAACAGGGCCTAGCACAGGCTAGGATCAACCACCGCTGCCACAAGACTACAAACTGTCGATGAGCCATCTTAGGGCCATCACTGAGACGGTCAGTTGGGGAAGTCATGATGATGCAAACCTCTTCCGCATCATTGATGATGCCACACAGCCTACAGTTTTATTAGATCTCACAAGGTGTGAAGTATCAATTCAAATAGAAGGAGGGGAAAGTAGATGGTTGCAACAGATCTCAGGAAACGCGGCATCTTTTCAGGTGTAGTTAGAGACTGGTGAAGGGGCTACAATGGTGGTCATGCAATACTAGAATTCCATGGGAGCTGCTGAAGTGGTTGCTGAACACATCAAAGAATTCTTCAATGTACCTATTATGACATCAGTAGATCTCTCAGGAGCATGGGATGCTCAAACTCTGGCCGGAACCTCAATGACTCTTGCGGAACATGAGGATGTGCTCGACCGATTGCTTCAAACAGGGCAACTAATGATGTCCCTATTTGACATCCCTCAGGATGTCACAGTAATTCAATCAGACCTCATTTCCACAAAGGGGAAGCTAGTCTTATCCGAAGTGAGGGCCGAGCATGCTGAAGCTGAAGTCCAGAAACTACAAGAGCATCTCATAGCCTTACAAGCAGCATAGCGAGACCCTCTGCATTTTTTTCACGAAGACCAGCTAGAAAACTTTAGAATTGAGAAACTAACAAAGCTAATCGTAGAGAATAAAAGGGTGGTAGATGAAAAGGAGAAGGCTATTTGGGATGCCTCCATAGCACAAGCACAAACCCATGCACATCTTAAGGCAGCCAAGGCCTTAGAAGAAGAAAATAAGTAGCTGGTTGTTAACAACATTCGATTGACCACTGTAGAGAAACAAAAGACCATTCTCAATGAACACTTTCATTAGTTAACAGAACAATTTATTCAGGTCAACCAAGACGTAAGTCATTTAGCCAGAGAAAATCGAACCCTCTCAATGGAGGAGGTATGCGCTATACGTCAAAGTTAGCAATTGAGATAAGCGCGTGGTAGAATGAGGCTAAACGACATGAGAAGTTGAAGGAGCACTTTCACGATCAGGTGGGTATGTATAAATAGATTCTTTAAAAGGAAATCCATATGACCAAGGCCCAAATCAATACTATCAGTGCTCAACACACTGATTGCGAGGCCATATTGGACACCTACGCCTTCACCCACCAAGCGGAAGTTAAGAACCGGGACCTATAGATTCAGGAATTGATAGAGTACATGGAGTTGGCAAACCTCAGATATGCCAACCTTGCCATGTTAATAGTAGGACACTCGAGAATAGAGCTCAAGTAGTAGGTAGCTTCCACCCACATCAAATACAAAGCAGAATTTGCAGAATGCAAGAAGCTATTGGAAAAATTGGATGTTGCAAATTCTGAACTTAAAGTGGTAAAAGCTAGCTACCAGGGATAGAAAGATGTCGCAATCGACTTGGCTCAATGGCTAACAGATCTTCATGAATACAAGAATAAAGCTAGAGCCTATGAGGAGGAACGACGTGTGTTCGCGGCTCGATATGTCAAGGCCAACCAAATGTTCCCGCAACTACCCTATCCATGGGAAGTGCTGACTCCATCAAACATTGGAACACAAGCATGGATGACACAAGACCCTCAGACTGAAGAGGAGAAGCTCCAGGCCATACTTCAACGCCATCAAGCTTCAAAGCCTGGAGCACATGACAAAGGGAAAGTGCCCATGGAGGAGCCACCACCACCAAGAACTACATGAGTTCCAAGTTTTTATAGTTGTAGCATTTTACTGTGTTGTGTCTTTCTTTTGTTTTCTTCCCACACTGCGGCATCCTTTCATTTTTTTTTCTATCTAATAATCTCATACCTATCCACTGTGTAATCACTATAACTCGAGGATGAGTTTTTATTCAGTCGTGGGGGTATGATGGGACGCGATATCGCATGGGCTGCAATATCGCATACACGATATAGTAATCCACCAAAATGTCTATAAATAAGAAGTGACTCTCCCTTGTTTAGGCCTTAGGAAGTTAGATTGTAGCTAGACTCTGGCAGTTTTGTCCCTCCAGAGTTAGATTATTTTCCCATGTCTACCCACAATGTGGTGAATGTAATTGTACGACATCCTTTATTCGTGTGTGACGTACTTGGACACACACATGACCAGAAATAAAGATCAAGATTACTTCATCATTGCAGCATTCACTTTGTTTATTTATTTATTTAAATGTTATTTACTGCTTTCCTAATTAGTTCCTCTCACCCTTAAACTCCTACTAACGCGGAATGAGTACGACTTGATTACGAGCATTTAAGTGTGACTGCTTGGTAACCCAGTGGCATACCTAGGATCTGTGCTTGGTAATCCCAGTGGTAGTCGTGCACGAAGTCTAAGATGTGTACGGATAATCAAGGAATGACTGCTCATCGCACTTAGGCTAGATTAGATTCTCTTACCCTTCCTCCTAGCTTAGCTTAGTTAATATTACTTTTCACTGCCTTCAGGAGTAGCATTAGATTAGGAACATATCATACACCTCACTCTGGACTAAACCATACGTGACAAAGCTAATAATAGTCAAGGTGGGAAGATAGCGAACTGTGACCTAAGGTTAACGATCTAGGTGCCACAACTAGTCCATCTGTAGAGTTCGACTGGATCACGCGTGAAAACGCTCGTATTCGTATGGTTGAGTGTAGGGGTATCTCGCCACTCATCACTTATAATCTAAATTTTTCTCATGAATTAGGTTTCTATTATTAGTTTGAATACACATACGTTTTTCATCAACACTTGTAGTTTGACCCTCCTTTGGAGGTGAACACTAATTTTTTAGTAATAAGACATTTTTCTTATTTGGGTGGGGAATTGAAATCCTTCACCCACATCATAACTCTCATATGTTAATATGTTATTCTCTTTTATGCACATTTTACACTTAGTTTTTATTTTATGACACATAGGCTTTTCCATATTTAGTCTATTTTTTAGTAATAAATATTAGCCAAATTTCTACATTTTCATCTAATATTTGTATCATTTCTAATTCAAATGTCGTAAGCTAAGTCCATATTCAATTAGATATTTGTACCATGTTCTATCATTATCATTGACTTAGCTATGATTATATCGAGTCAAAGACCATTTATGGGCATGAGTTCAGTTCTTAACACTCAATTCGTTGAGGTTTCCTTTTGAAGTTAGGAAGAATAATTTTGTAGGAACAAATTGTATGGTTGGGTGTTAGGAATTATCATTATTATTTTTTGAAAAAATCCTAAAGCAATGCATCATCCTCTTATAGTATAAAATGTAATGGTGATTTGTGTCTATCAAATATATTTGTTACAGTGCCTCTTAATTTCTATCCCTCCTTTTGACCTTACCCTACCAAACATCATGGACACTACCATTCTTACACTATGATGTCGAAAATTTTGAATTTTGAGATTCACCAAGACTATGGCAATGAAGAATGCAAGGATTTTTTTTTTCCTTTGTTGTAGTGATAGAAAACGTAGCAACCAACCAAAGTGACAAAGAAGATTTTGGATTGCACCCAAGGCACATGACCAAGATCTTGGGGAGCTCATTATCCTAGAAAGCTAAGGCCAACGTGAAGGATATGAATGCTAATTTAGACAAACTAAACATGACCAATGTGGCCATGTATGTGACTGTGTTTTTGTGCAAGATGTTGGTAATAAGGCTATGCTGCAAGGATTGCATGTTGGGCTATGGCACTGTAGGAGGTGAATAATTGAGTGCAAAAAAAGATGGTTGGAAAGTGCTCCTTGACACATGTCATGGTCTTGCTTATGGATGCTTCATGTTTATGCTTGGATGAAGCATTGGATTAGTGAGTTTCCTACAAGTCAAGTGGTAGTACTACTAAGATGGAGGATGCTACAGTGGCACTTTGTAATAGCATGTGCATGTTCAAGTAGGATTTTCCTACAATTGAATGGAAAAGTAAGGGAAAACCATAAATCGATCCACATTGGTTCATGGGTCATTTCATGTAACCCATCCATGTACATTCCATGACCATCTTGACCATGCTTATGTGTATCCCTAAGGCACACTTGTGCTTACTAGTAGGTGTTCCTAGGCCTCACCCTTGCCTGCCAATGGGCATTTCCATCCTTGCCTACCAGTAGGTGTCCCTGGGCCTCATCCCTACCTACTAGTGGGCAGTCCCACCCTTACCTACTAATAGGTGTTTTTAGGTCACATCCCTACCTACCAATAGGCATGCCTATTAGTAGGCAAGGGTGTAACCCAAACACACATGTTTAAATAATACCAAAAATATTTCATGTATCAACTAACCTACATAGAACAATGATACACAACTACAATAAGAAGTGCAAGGTTATGTGTTTGATGCCTTAATTTTCACACATCACATATACTTAGTATTTTTTCACCACTTAAAATTTTTCCCCACTTCCCCACATGCACATGCTGGCCAACTTTGTATGAACATGTATGTATGCCATACATACTCTCATCTACTATGCATCAGCCACATAACAGATGTGGATCGGTCTATAGTTTTCCAAAAGTAAGTGGATAAGCTATTTAAGGTTATGATCTATAGATGAATGAGCCTACTTGACACCATCACTCATTCATAAGTTACCCATTTTTGTGTTTACTACCTACAATGAGTAAAATAAATTTTGTGTGTTTGCCCTCCATGAGTTCTATATATATGTAATTATATATGGTGCATCATCATTGTTTCTATGATTTTATGTGATAGAAATAGAAATAGAAATAAAAGCATGGGTCTAACATTTGATGAGCTTGCAAGTGTATTATTGATTAGCTTTATTTTTATTTGCAAACCCATATTAAGGTGTTTATTGTGGTATCTTTGTGTAAAATAAGCTTTGTCTTGGGATAGCAAAGTCCCTCTCTCATATTAGTCTTTGTGTAATTATTAGAATCTATAACATTTCCTTTTATATTCATTGCCTCACCAACATTACATTATAATGTAATGTAGGTAAAGTTGGATAGATAATGGCAGCAATATTTTTAATTTGAAATATATCAACCAAGAGCCCAATATATGCATTTTGGTTTCTCATTATCAATAGGCCATTATTAAATAAAGTTACTATAGTTGTAAATTTTTTTATTCTGATTCAACTTATGCCAGGGTATCATTAGGAGAGTAATTGAGTGATTTATTAGCCTTGGAAATAAATCAATTAAGGCTTGTGCAGTTAAATGTTGATGAGTTTAAAATAATGCAATTCATACTTATGAATTTTAAATTTATGCTATGTTCAATGCTTGAATTATCTAGCTAGTTTATAACATTTTTAATTTCTTATTGATTTATGTTATTGGTCACCTTTTCAAAAGTTAGCACCATGAAGGTATTATGTCATTTTTCTTATTCATGGTCACTATTTCATTTTTTGAACATATCATTAGTACCAATGCTCTCTTCTTGTTGGTTAAATGATTAATTTATTAATCCTTTTTCTTAGGTTGGCCACAATCTTATGTTTAGTTTTTATAGTTTAATGTGAAACATTTTGAGGTTATGGATGTTCATATATGATGATGGAGAATATATTTTTAGTTACATCATTATTAACTAAATTTTTTGCTTTCCTCTTCTCTTTTAAATGAGTATTGAAACTTTTGGTTGTGTTTTTTTGTTTGTGTGTGTAGATCACAAGAAAATGGAGAAAGAAAAAAAAAGAATAGTTAAGAGAGATGAACAATCATGTACAACTCAATTGTAAAAAAGTCATAAGAGAGGTATTAAAAGTAGACATGTTTAGCAAGAAGAAGGGAGTGTCATAGAAAGAGAGGGATTTCTAGGAAGAATCTATGGAAAGCTATGAATTTATAAAGATTCTAACCCTTTATTCATCATTATCATCCTAGCCTTGTCCTAGCAAAATGGAATCACCTACTTCCAAACCTTCATTATTTTTTAAAATCAAAGCTTATTGTCCCATTCAATCCTACTCCCTTTATTTCACTCTTAGACTAGTTTCAATCACTTGAAACTAAGAAAGAGGATATTAATGTAACCTTGCTCCTAAACAAGGAGTTTTATTAGCAACTCCAAAATAAGGAGAAGACCAGACACACTAACTTATTACAAGAGGTGTACTTACTAGAGGTATGAGCTAGCAACCTAGTACAAGTGACCACTCATTTGGCAGATGAAATTTGCAACTGAATCTAGAGCTAAGTGGCTTTTGGCTTTTATTTTGACATTAGCTTTAATTATTTCTTGTACATGAAACTTGTGATTCTAATTGTTACTCTAAATTGGTTGTAAGTAATTAATGTGGTTGTCGGAGAACATGCCTTGTTGATGGATCAAAGGTAGCTTCCCTTTAGAACAAGGGCCAAAGAAGCATGGAGATCCTTTATGATTTTATATTATCTTAACTATTTAGTATAACTATATGGGACCTAATTCTATGATGATCATAAATATGTAGGTAGTCTAGATTGGATAATCCAAGTGCAGTTCCTTACCAAACCTTGTACTAGATCATGAGGGGTCTAGGGGTGAAGCATTTTCTTATAAATACAACATCATCTTACTACTAATCATGTCTAAAAGGGTTGATTGAGTACTTACATGTTATTTCTTATATGGTGTTATATATAATCATGATACTCAATTTTCAATCATGTTGCATAGCTAATTCTGAATGGCATACTCAATGTGCCTCTCACCTTCTAATTGATTAAGTATTATTTATTATGTTGTGTATGAAAGATTCAAAGATGTCTAAGGCATAGTCTGCTTTGGGCTATTTGACTACTTCAGGATTCAAGGGTGATGTCGAACAGTGCTTTGCCAAAGTAGGGTCATTACACCTGGTATTAGAGCTATGAGGTGTGCATCAAAAGTGTAGTTTGTGGGTTGTTTCTTGATTGATCATGAGACATGACACCATAGAGTTTGTGGTTTGTTGCTTGATTGATCCTTTCCATGGACATCAAAATTTTTGCTTCAAAGTCATGTCGAACAGATAGAGGATGTGGTTGATAATGTTCAAGTCTCAATGGTTAATATCCTAGAAAGGATGCTTACTCTATAGGAACAAGTGAAAAATCTTAAACTGAAGAATGAGAAGCTTGAAGATTAATTAGTAATATAGGCTAAGGTAGTAGCATCTAGTTCAGGGTCGATGATCCATAAATCCCAAGCTAAAGAGCCCAAGATGTATAAGAGCGAGCACGCTGACAAACTCTTCAATACCTTCATCTTTGATATGGAGCATTTCCTTGAAATAAATGAATATCTTGAGGATATGGAAATCAATATCACCACTCAATGCTTGGGCAGGGTTGCTCAAACTTGATGGCTCATTATGGTACATAAGATGAAGGCAGGAATGATTCATAGGGCAATGGACACTTAAAGTAACTTAAAGGTTGCTCTTATTCAAAACTTTCACCTAGGCACTTTTGTTAACTAAGCCTAGGTAAAGTTCAGAGAACTCCAAAAAATAGGCAAGTTGGAGGATTACCTATGAGAATACCAAGAAGTGATCTTGCAAATGTTTCTATTGGATGAGAAAACAAAGTTCCCCCTCTTCTTGAATGGCAAAAAGACATGGATCCAATGAGAGATCAATTCTCATAAGATCACTAAGTATAGAGATGCACTGGAGTTGGCAACTAGTTTAGTAGTTCATACAAAGATCCAAAAATAAAAAAAGGGTGGAGCTAATGGATCTCCTCATTGGAGAAGATCAAGTGGAAGATCTAGTGACTCAAGAAGTAAAAATTTTAGAAGGAACTTTCACAGTCCTTATCCTATCATTACCTCTTGTTCCTAGACATCATACTAAGGTTTTGCAAAGCGACGAGCTCTCAAAGGTTGTGACTAGTTTAAAGATAAGTGTCCACACTTCAAATGACCTAATAATAATCCTCCAAATAATTCAAATATTCAGTGTTTCATTTATTCAAGGAACTATGTTGCTAGAAACTACCCTAGGCATCCTAGTTGACAACCAGTTAGAAGATTTACAAATGGAGAACATTGACTAAATGCTCTTAACTAGCAACCACAAGTTCAATTACAAGTGACTAAGATCAATGATAAGGATTAAGAGATGGGATCTCTGGGGTGGTTGAGAAAATTTTCCAAAGTTTAGCACCTATCTAGGAAAACTTTGGAAATATGCAACCAAAGCAAGAGTCCAACTTACATTTGGTCCAAATGGTTCCAATCTAGTTTCCAACAAAAATGGTGGATGCATTGATTGACACAAGTGTTAACCATATTTTCTCTCACCAAGGATGGCTTGTAACCTTAACTCACGAGTACATCCAAACACAACATCTTATAAGTTAGTCAAGTTCCACCCCATCAAATGCTCCAAGGTTTTAAAGGAGGTGATTATGAAAGTTGGTTAGTGGAGTGGAAAACTAAACTTCTCTATGCTAAACATTGACTCTTTCTAAGTTATTCTTGGATAAGATTTCTTCAAGAAGGTGAAAATGGTAGTTGTTCCATATCTAAATGCACTTTACATTAAACATGAAAAAGCACCATGCTTGGTTAAAACCTATACCCAAAAATAACTACCACTGATCAAGAAGCCTAGATTGTTTCTCTAATGATGAGATGCAATATCGCATGTGCCGCAATATCGCGTACGCGATATCGTGGTCCGCCGCCAAATCTATAAATAAGAGGCAGCACTCCCCTCATTTCTCATCCTAGGCTTAAAGTAGGGAAACTTTGGCAGTTTGATCATTCCAAAGATAGAATATTTTCTATGTGCCCATAGTAGGAGTCCCCAAGTGAACAGATCTTTATTCGAGCAGCTTTGTACCTGAACGCAAGTTGTGTACGGCAATAAAGA